>BCJH01000003.1:693769-831903 GCA_001600275.1 Cutaneotrichosporon curvatum | reverse complement strand
CCCTCCCCTCCCGCCTCCTCCACCCCCTCCTCCACCCCCGCACCACCCTCCGCACCACCTCCCACCGCCTCAAACGCACTCTCCGCTCCTCGCCCACCTCGCCCCCCCACATCCCCATGCTCCCAACCCCCTGGTGTTCCCAACAAGAAGCATACGCCACCCTCCGCGCAATGGAGATCGACGAAGACATCGCAACAAGGCTGGCGGGGGAGAAAAGCCAGGCGAGGAGGGAAGCCGAGAGCAGGAGGTGGGCGGAGGAGGTGAAATGCGCGGTAGCGGAGATGCAGGTCGCGGAGGGGGAGAGGCAGGGGGTGTTGGCTCAGTTGAGGGCGGAGGTGGAGGAGTTGGCGCGGGCTAAGAGGGTCGAGGCTGAGCTGGCGAGGGGCGGGAGGGTGGTGCGGTTTGTGGGGGTGGATTGTGGGGGTGTGGATTCGGTGTGCTCTGAGTACTCTGAGTACTCTGAGGTCGAGTTTTCTGCCTCGGAGGCGGAGTCATTGGCAGGCTCTGAGACCGACTCGGGTGATGAGTAACTCTATCGAGGAGCTGGAATCGAGCACGAGCACCACGAGTGACCATCTCGACTGAGCAGCGCAAGCAACCCCCGGCTCGACGGGCGAATCGTGGCCTGGAGCTCTAGAACTTCGTCTTGGAACAACTGGAAACCAGAAATTGGGTCGAGGACGCGCAATCGAAGCTCGCTGGTCGAGCAGCTCTGCCTGCGAGTTATTGGATCTAGCGGCTGAGCTGTCAGCATCGGCCAGGAGCCATGCTGGTCGCCACGGATTGCACTGGACCCTCACTAGATACACTGGACACTACATGGTTATAATAGACGCTATCGCAATGTACATGCATACAACCACCACCACATCTAGACGCAACTCACACAACTCACGCAGCTGCCTCACACCGCCACACCCCGCCCACCACTCACACCTACCCCACAACCTCCCTCCTCCTGCCGTCCCTCCCCCTCCCCCCCATACCCTCCCTTACACCCCTCAACCGCCCCTCAACACCCCCCAGAACCCCCTCAAACCCCCGCACCACGCGCCGCATCTCCTCCGCGACATCGACCCTCCCCCCCGTCGCTATCTGCTCCTCAAAAGCCTCCACCGCCCTGCGACACGCCGCCTCCTCTGCCTCGCGCCGCCGCGCGTCTGCCAGCGATATGCGCAGCCCGCGGGCGGTGCGTGCTGCCCCCTGCGAGGTTTGGAGGGCGAGCGAAGTCGCGTCGGAGAGGGTCGAGAGGGTGGTGGACAGGGAGAGGGTCGCGGACTGGAGGGGGGTGGTGAGGGTCGGGGAGGTGGAGGTGGAGGTGGAGGGTGGGGAGCTTGGGGAGTGGGCTGAAGTTGGGGAGAGTGGGGAGAGGGGGGTCGGGGAGTGGTTGGGATCAAGGTCGTGGTTGTGGTGGTGATCGAAGTCCGGGTGATCTGGCGGCCGGCCCGTGGCCTCGTCGGCACTGGCTCCCCGTCCAGAGTGGGCCAGGTCGAGTTGGGACACCGCCCACCGCGGGGAGTTGGGATACACCCTCGGCGAGTGCGGCGGGTCCGGCCCGTCTAGATCCGATATCGGTGGTGCTTCGGGCGACTCAGCGACAGTGTCAAGCGCCGACCTGGTACTTGACACGGTTGTGCCATTCAACGATGACCCATTGACCCCCTCCAAACCAGTCACCCCATTCTCCAGCGACCCCACCCCGAGCCCATCACCGTCCTCACCTCCTCCCCAGACCAAACCCTCCGCCTCGCGCATCAGCCCAGCCAGGACCCGCGCCTGCTCATCCCGTCGCCTTGAGGCGTCCTCCACGCGCGCGAGGTATGCCGCCAGCTGCGCCTCGACCCGTGCGCCGCCATCGCTCCCGCTGTCAATCCCGCGGAGGCGGGTGATGAATGCTGCGCCGGAGGCCAGCGTCTCCCGCAGAGCGACAAGGGCGTCGCTCTCGCCCTCGTCGTCAAAGTCGAACTCGGCTGCTTGCGGCCCCTGGGTGTGGCCGTGGCCGTGGCCGTTCCGCAGTGCGACTGAGGGATGTCGTTTCGCTGGTGTGCGAGTGCCGCTCGCGGTCGCGTGGCTGGCTGATCGGGGGCGCGATGTCGGGAGTGAGGGGTGGTCATTCGTGTAGATGTCTGGATGGTTATCTGGGGGCTTTGCGTGTCCGTTGCCATGCGCGTCCCCACTGCGAAAGTGGTCGATCTCGTCCTCCATGCCGTCCTTGTCGTGCGCCAGGCCATTCGCGTAGCCGTTCTGCAGGGTGAATTCGTGCTCATGCTCGTTCGAGTCCAGCCCTCCCAGCCCTCCCAGTCCTCCCAGCCCGCCATTCAGCTCCGCCTCGAGATCCAGCTCGTCATGCGGGTCCAGATGTCCATCTAGTTCAAGCTCGTCGTCTATCGTCAGCTACCAATGGTAGATGGACGCACCTAGACCAAACTCCGAGGCGAGGGTCGGGACATCGCCTGGCGGTGAGTCTGGGTCTGGCCCAAACCCCAGCTCGTCGGCTAGGCTCGAGAACGCCATGGGGCAAGGCTGGCGGGGGCAGCGAACGAGGCAGTAAAGTCCAGGTTGCGGTCGAGAATGAAGACGACAGGCGTAGACGGCAGATAGGTAGGACGGGGTAGAGGTGGAGAGGAGGGGTGTGGAGCGCCGGCAAATGAGCGTAGTGGGCGCGATCGTCTGTCGTTGTAACGTCGTTATGTTGTGGATATGCGTGTGGGTTGGGTATGTGACAAACGCCGGCTGGTGAGGTACGTCCTGTCCGCGCAGTCGACTTCACCGCGACACAAGATCTCAACGTGGAGTTTGTAGAATGTAGGATCTGAGCAATGTCCAAGTAGCTAGTGTCGTCCAGCGTTGGGAGTCAAGAATCCAGCACTGCGCTCGCGCGAGCTCCAGCGGCGCTTGATGTCGACGCAGGCGCAGTGATTGATGGGCGTCCGTCGCGGCGTCGACGGCGTCGATGGCGGTATCTGCAGCCGTCCTGGTCGGGTATACCGTGACCTCCTTGAGCTTGCCACCTTAAGACCTCGAGCCTCTAACCTCGAACAAAGAACGACAGCGACAACAGGCGACGAGCTCGACAAGTAGAACACTGAACAAAGCAACAATCACATCCAACACGCCTGTGTCGCTTGGATGAACGCCGGACCGCCACCGGGTCAGGCACGCGCGCACGCGTTTCATGTGCCTAAGTACCAGCCGCAGTGGCAACCTCGACCCCAACTTCAACTTCATGGGCAATGTCCAGCGTGCATCCCGTCGTCCCGTCTATCATCTAAGTAGCTACAGCGTCGTGTCGAGTCGTGTATCATCTCATCTCGGCCCCGCAGGTTTCCGCGGCAGACTGCCCGTGACGCTCGCCGAGCTCCACGTACTAGCGCTCGCGCTCACCTCGCTCCCCGCCTTTGTCCCCATCCCCGACCCCGTCCCCGTCCCCGGCGCAGTCTCGCGCTCGCGCTCGCTCTCGCTCAGTGGCCGCATCGGCGCGGCCCCCAGATCCCCCCCCACGTCCATCATCTCCGGACTCTCCTGCGCCAAGTACGCAGAGTACACGCCATACCCATCGTCATCCTCCCTCTCTCCCTCGGTATCGCTGTCGTCCCGTGCCGAGACGAGCGCCTCGCGCTCCGCCCGCTCTGCGCGTGGTTCCAGCACAAGCGGGTATGGCCTCGGCTCGCTCCCTGACGCGTGCTTGTGGTCCTCGGTCGCAGACTTGAACAGCTGCGTGAAGGACGTCTTGCGCTCGGCCTGGTGGTGCGTGTGATATCCTGGTGATCGCAGCGTCGGCGTGCGCGGGGATGCTGATCGTGGTGGAACGTCTGTGTCGACCACCAGCGAGAGCGAGGGAGACTTCTCCGCGACGACAACGCCCTCTGGCACGGTCTCCATCGAGTGCGCGGACAAGCCGGAGAACTGCCGCGAGCGCGCAGAGTGCGGGTCGTGCAGCCTGATGCCGTGGGTCGACTCGGTCTTGCCGTCGCGCTGGGTGTAGCCGTACTGGTGGACGACGTCCGAGTCGTTGAACGACAGGGCTGTGGCCTTGCGCGTTGCGCTGCTGAGTGCGGGGGAGTGGTGCGTTGGGCTGAGGGCAATGTTCTCGGCGTCCTCGGGCATGGGGTTGTCAGAAACTGCTGTCAGCAACGAATGAGGAGTCCGACTCACGCTTATACCTCGGGAGGTGGTCCATGCCGTGCGTGCTCATCGCCGGGGGGTATCCGTAGCCTGAGCGCTCTCCCGAAGCTCCGCTGGCGTTGCTCATGCGCCGCGAGAAAGTACGCGCGCGGATGATCGAGCCGACGGCGCCAAAGCCGCCGCGTAATGCGTCCATGCCTGGCTCCTCGATGGCCGTGATCTCGCCCTTCTCCTCGGCCTCTGTCTTGTGCCGCGACGCCTGGAGCAGAATTGTAGACTTGCGGTCCAGCCCGGAGAGCTCCTTCGGGTCGACCTTGGAGAGCTGGAGGAGTGTGATGCCGAGGCAGGTGACGAGGAACCCGAGCACCATGGTGACGAGCTGCGTTGCTGGCGCCTTGAGCCCGCGGTAGAGGATGAACGAGGTGATCATCGTCGCAGAGGTAAAGTAGCAAAAGTACACGGGTACGACCATTGACGTGTTGAACAGCTCGAGCGCCTTGTTGAGGTAGTTGATTCTGCCGTCAGCAGAGCGGTAGGAGCAAGACTTACTCAATGAGCAAGGTGACAATGACAAACACCAGGAGGAACCAGAAGAACCAGTGCTTGATCTGGCTCTCGCCTTGGATGCTGGTGATGATCGCAGCTCCGAGCCCCTGGGTGCACGAGACAGAGATACCGCCGATGAGCGAGCACACCGAGATGTACGGCATCATCGACTTTTTGCCCCAGCGGGGAGCGGCCCAGAACACGAGCACGAGCGAGGCGATGATGCACAGGCTCATCCAGACCAGGAAGCCGGGAGACACGAAATACTTCATAAACTCTTTGATGGTGCGGACGGAGCCTTCGGACGGGGCGTTGAGCGCGAGCACGATGGAGCCGAGGATACAGAGTGTGCACCCGATCCAGCCCTGGGCGTTAGTGCTGGCGGGCATGCGGGACTCACGAAGAACGTCAGCGTCTCCTTGAGAATAAAATGGGAGAGGATAGCTGCTACGACGACCGAGATCGAGCCCATCGGCGTGACGAGAATGGCGACGGTGAAGGCGCTGTTGTCAGTCGACTCTCAAAGCAACCAGGTTGTCGCGCCCCATGCGACCTTGCCCCCAGACTCTCCCTGCCCTCGCCCTCTGACGTCGCTGACCCACTCACTAGGCAACAAAGTTGAGAATCTCCCCGATGATCATGAGAATCATGCCCGTCCACCACAGCCAGTTCTTGAGGTACGCATGCCCCTCGCCCGCAACGTTGCCCGCCTTGGCCGTCGCGGCGATGAGCCCCTTCTTCTTGATCACAAAGCTGGTATAAGTCGCTGTCCCGCAGCCATCTACCCACCTAACACCGATGAACAACCCACTGCCGATAGCGAGACAGATACCGACAATCTTGAAGGTCGGGTTGTCCTGGTTGATCCCGAGGCCCGGCGCGCCAGAGGTCGATGCGGACGCGGAGGCCGAGGCCGTGCCCGATGCGGAGACGGACGAGCTCATGATGACGGGGAGGTGAGGAGGGCGGGGAGGCGGCGGGTCGCCTCGCCGTTAGTGTTGGCGAGGTGTTTACTAGCCGTTAAGATGGGTTGACGATGAAATATACGGCCTCGATGGAGTGAGTTGTTGTTTGGTTTGTGTGGTGGCGTTTCGAGTGGGCGGACGGGAGGGGAGTCGGCCAAATTCGAGGTGTGCCCAAAGCTGACCCAGCTGATGTCAGACAAAGCAGCGGACAAAGCGACAATGATGGTGAAGAGCCGAGCGATGGAATGGAGTGGAGTTGAGTTGAAAGAGTGAATGAAGTCGGAGTGAGTGCATGCGGTGTTGATGTGCCCCCTTCTTGCTTGCCCTTTGGGTGTCGTCGTCGTGGATTTTTGCGGGTCCCCGTAATTTACCTGCTGCGGTTCACATTTGCGATCTAGGGGCGGGAGAAATGGCCAGGGAAGGGAAAAGAGCAGAGAGCAGAGGGCAGAGGTCCGAGGCGTGCGGTCGGTCGACGGCTCGGAGGAGGACGAGAATGGAACAAGCCAAGACGACGGATGTAGCGAGTCGGGGGGGACGATGCTGTAAGAGGGTGCTGTAAACTGTAAGAGCTTCGGTTGGCAGAAGATCCACTCGATGTCCAGAACGAGGCGCGAGGAACGCGACGCGTCACGCGAGGCTGTGCTCGCTTGCACGTTGAACGGGGGCTATGGCCCGTAGTAGCACTGCAAGAGAGAGCACGTATGTACATGCATCCAATTGCTCGACGCTATGCATGGAAGCGACTCGTTGAACTTCGTGCATGTTGTAAGTGCACGCAGCGGTTATCACCATGCACCAAGCGGCCACAGGAAGGTAGTAGCGACGATCACCGCCACTCCGCCGCCTCACTATTCATTCGACGCGCTCGCAGTGTCGGTTCGTGGCTTGCACTGACTCAAACGTGGGACTGACTCATGACTCACTGATCATCAAGCGAGCGACTGACACATGCCTCAGACATCATCTATCGTCAGAAGTTTCATAGCCTGCAGTCGCCAATAGCACTTGCTCACTTTGACATAATACCATGTAAACAGCCGTACAACTTCACACCTCCTCTATAGTAACAGTATGTCAATGAACTCGAACCCGTGTCTATAAACTCCAACCTGTGTCTACGAACTCGGCCCCGCCCGCCCCCGGCTCTTGATATCGCGCCACACCCCCTTCGAGATCATGGCAAGACTATGCTGCGCCTCCCAGATCGGATAAACACCAACCGCGAACAGCCCCCCAAACAGCCACATGATCACAATCACAACCCAGGCCGTAAACCCAGCCTTGGTGTAGATATACTGCGCAAAGAACTGCGGCATCGGCACGATGAACAGCAGCGTAGCAGTCAGAGCAGTCGCCACAATCGCAGCGAGCTTGAACGCCCTCTGCAGGCTGCGCTCGCTCGGCATCCCCGCGATATCCGCGACTTCAGGATCGGCGTGGTGCCCTCCACTGGCGCTCTTCTCGTTGTTGTCGTCGGCCTTGTCCCCCGTCGAGTGCAGGGCCACCTCCGTTATGCTCGAGTCTTCGGAGTGCATACCACCCTCCGCCGCAGCCGAGCCCGCCTCGACATTGATCGCGCGAGTGACCTCCCAGTCAAAGTTGGCGGGCCGGACCAGACTCCACACCACAGACACGATCCCACCCACCCCAATGGCGAGCAGGTTACCCGTGAGCATGGGGTAATCCCCAAACGTGGTCTCGACGTTGATCACCCCGTTGTTGAGGTTGGCAGTGAGACCGAGCCACCCGCCCACGCCGGCGACGAAACCCAAAATCGCGCCCGCAATCGCGCCGGTGCCGTTTGCCTTGCGCCAGCAAATACACGTCGCGATGGGGACGACGGCGCTGCCGATCATAGTCCCCATCAGCTGGTAGAGGTATCCCATCGAGATGCCGATGTAGTTGAAGGCTGTAGCGATCGCGCCCATGAAGATCGCGTAGCCGACGATGGAGAGGTGGGACACCCAGAGGATCTGGCGCTCGCTCGGCTTGCGGTTGATGTAGGTGCCGTACACGTCGTAGGTGAGGAGGGAGGAGACGGCGATCTGCTCGGCTGAAGCGGCCGAGGTGACCGCCAGGAAGAGGAGGATGAGCATGGCGGTCGCGCCGGACTTGCCCGCGAGGGCGGAGATGGCCTTGACTGCGGGGAGGCCGGAGCCTACTTCGGCGGTGGTGAGGGTGATGAGCTGGTCCGGGCCGTGAGCCAGGACCACAGCAGCGAGGCCGAGCGACGTTGCTGGGGTCAGCGATGATATCTTGGGAGGGACGTACCGATACTAAGGGGAATGCCAAACCACGCAAGGCCACCCATCATGAACGCCTTGACCGACGTCTCGGGCGAACTGGCAATCGCGCGCATATGGTACGCCTGGTCGCCGAACACGGTGCTAAAGTTGCCGATGATGTTCATGACACCAAAGATGAGACCAGACTTGGACCGGAGCGTGAGGTAGCTCCCCTGCGCGTTGCCTGCGATGGGGTGGTTCTCAGCCGCGGTGTGGAGCAGCTCCCACATCTTGCCGGGGGAGCCGATGATCGGCGAAGTAGCGTACACGATGAGGGCAAAGGCGATGAGAATGCAGTACAGCACAAAAGTGTGCGTGTAGTCTGCAATAAGGGTGGCACGCATGCCCCCGAAGAGGACGTAGATTGCCACGCCTGTGGTCAGCGGGGTTTATGGCCATACTCACCACACGGGATGAGGAAGCACGCAGCGACGGTCGACATGCCGGTCAGATCAGTGACCGTCGCACTTCCGCCGAGGATGAGCATGGTCGACACGATGGTGTTCGTGGCGAGGCCGAAGAACAGAAAGGTCAAGTGCGCGGCGGTGCCCCACCGTGCGCGGATGATCTCGAGGTACGTGTGGCAGAACGGCGCGTTGAGCTTGATCTTGGCTGCGAGCATGGCGAAGAGGAGGATCTGGACCGTGGCACCAGCGGCATACCACCACGGACCGGAGATGCCAAATTTGTAAGCTGTGGCCGAGGACTGAAGCAGTGTCGCGGCCCATGTCCAGGCCGAGACGATGCCCGCGGCGATGAGACCGGGCGGGACGGAGCGCGAGGCGCTGTTGAACTCTTCAGCGTTGGTCGACTTGTAGGACGTGTAGCGGTTCTGCATCTTGGAGATGAGGATCATGAACAGGGAGAACGCGACGCCCATGCCGATCTGTTGTCAGCGACGGTTGGGTTGGGCAGAGCTCACGACGACGCCATAGCCGGCGCCTTGCGGGAGGATCGAGGCGGGCGACATTGCGAGAGTAGGGGCCTAGTTGCGAGTGAGCAGGTCGAAAGGTGAGGACGAGTGAGACTCCTGCCACGTTTAAGTACGCTTCATGCCAGTCAGCGCGAGTCAGTCATTCTTGTCATTCGTGATCAGAGTCGAACACGTCTCGCCTGTGAGTGGTCGAGTCGGGTCCAGATCGCCCTCGGTGCTCCGTGGAGCGTTCGACATGAACAGGATCTGCCTGTGGAGTCGCACATCCCCGACAAGAAGCAACTGCGAATGCGACTGCGACAGCTCCAAGCGTATGCGACATGGAGGCGATAAGCAGCCGGATGAACTTCGGTGGACCGCAAGCCGACAACTCTCAACTCCGGGAAGATGTCTAGTCGTCGGCACGGCCAGGCCCTGTCCGCCGTGGAGCCGGGATGCTCGGCTTCTGTCTGACCGACTTGCTCAGCATCTCCTCGGCGGGCAGCGACTCCACTGGGCGAGCTGGCGATCGTCTTCTGTTGAACAGCTTCGTGCAAAAGACTTGCTTATCGCCAACTCTCCCATGAACGGGGAGACTGCGGGCAAGCGAAATGCCACAAACCTAATTCCTCAGGTCACTGCGACTTTAGCTCCAGGTACTATCGTGAGTAATCCCGCTGGTATCGGGCTGAGCGATGAGCGATTCAGTTGCAGAACACCGCAGATGAAGAACAGACGAGGAGCAGAGCATCAGTTGACAGATGGGCATGAATGAGTGTCTTGTTCTTCCACAGCGACGTTATCAGGCTATGTTTAACCCTCTTCACCGTCCGTTATCGCCGCTAGTACCTGGTGTCACCACGACGTTATCGACATGGTCTCATTGGACACGAGAGCGAGCCGAGAGATCTCGGGAGAACGCGGGGTCGAGAGGTGAGTGAGACTGCATCGATGCCGAGCATACAGAGGTCGCTCAGACATCAGACAGGCAGGCAGAGACCACGGCGTGCCGCGGCGGCTGAGCGGAGTATCGTACATGTGTTGGAGTAGGACAGAGGAGGTGGGCCGGGAGAACGAGACGGGGTGGTTGTAGTGCTCCTAACGGATGGTCCTTATCAGTCGGGCAATCGGTGCGATAAGGTCACGTGATAGAGCTGCTACTAATAGCAGCTGGCCGCCACGACAGCCACCCCCGCAGCGTGCAAGTGTGGCGCTTGTGCATTGCACATTCTTTAGTCACTCGGACTGGCCAGGCGATGCAGTGTTGCTTGCACTGGTGGACTTCATCCCTACAGTATAATCAATGTTGATACGTGTTTCGCGATTTCCATCGTACTCATCCATCCGAGCAGCTAGAGCTTCACTGAAAGCAGTTTTGACACCAGCATGTAAATCTCCACCTTCCTGTCAAAGAAGCAGAACCTGAAAGCATGCATAGCGAGTGTGCCATGCCAAACCTGCCATTTTACCTCCGCTTTCACCATATCTCATCTTTCTCCACCAGATCTGCTCCTACACTCTCCAGACCACTTGCATTGGATAGGGGATGTTGTAGCGGTCATATTAATACCCTGCATGCATGTTAAGACCTCATGGCTGAGGAGGCCAAACCCATCCGGTGACACCAAGACATCACTTTCCATGTGGCACCATCCTTCTCCTCCATGCATAGCTTTATAGCAACTATAGACAGTCAAGACAACGTGCATTGAGTTGGGGCACTCCTGAGGATCATTTGGAATAGCCTTACGCGCTGTACAATGGCCGGTGGCCTGCTGAGCGCGACTCGCGAGTTGCTGCTCTCCATCTCTTTTATGGCCGTCGAGCCACTATAGATCTCGCTATGGATGCATTGGCGCTCTTTGTAGAATTATAGGCGTTAGCTAGATCTCAACTATGGCCGTAGTGTACTCTAGATTCTGCTATGGCTGCAATGCCGCTCTATTTAGTATCATACGTACTATGGTCGTCGACTTGGGTGAGCGCGAGGGCCGTTGAGCCAGTCTGGATCTCTTTATGGCTACAATGCCGCTCTATTCCATGCTATAGCCATACTAGATTTCAGCTATATCTGCAACGCATTCTAGATTCTGCTATAGCTGCAACGCCGCTCTATTTAGTATTGTAGCCTCTACAGCCTGGCAATACGCACTATGGCCGTCGGCTTGGGTGAGCGCCATGGCCGTCGAGCCACTCTGGATCCCACTATAGCTGCAATGCCGCTCTATTCTATGCTATAACCATTAGCTGACCTTCAACCATAGCCGCAACGCACTCTATATTCTGCTATGGCTGCAACGCCGCTCTATGTTGTATTATAGCCTCTATAGCCGAGGGTGAGCGCGACTCACTCTAGATTATGGTTAGCCTAAGAGCCACTCTGGATTCCGCTACGGCTGTAACCGCGACTCACTCTAGATTATGATTATGGCATAGAGCCACTCTGGATCCTGCTATGGCTACAATGCTGACTATTTTACACTATTGCCATCAGCTACATTTCAACGTATGGCCGCAACGCACTCTAGATCTTGCTATAGCCAACTACTCATTATGGTCAGCACACCAACTCTGTTGCGAGTTGTGGATGTTCATTGTCTGATACAGACTCACATCAGCAGTGTTCTGACGGACAGGTATCCGCGGCGAGGGACGATGAATGTCTCCAACATTAGCAGACAGAGTCACTACCTCTGACGGATCTGACTACCTTCTTAGCACAGCGAACTCGGTCCTCCACTAACAGGCCACAATACAACCTCACAGCACAATCTCGCATTCCATAACCATTTTTCTTCAATCCCGCGCCATTCTTTCGTCATCCTCTTACTCATCCTCCTCGACCTCCTCCCCAGTCTCGGGATCACGCCGACAAAAACCCCTAGTACAGCACTTGAACTCGGGCGGACCAGCACAGTACCCAGACCACAAGTGCGCCCCGCATCCCTGGCAGTCACCAGTCATGACACAATTCCCAGCCCGCCCACCGGCCGTGCAGGGCTGCAAGCAGCAGACGTTGTCGCTGTCGCCGGGGCAGTAGCCGGGGTATGGGGTGCCTCCGCCGTTGCGGCAAGCGCTGGGGTCGAAGCAGCCGCCTGGGGTTAGTCTGGCTCAGAGAGGTGGGCATGCAGAAGGGGATGGGATAGGCGGGGTGGCCGGGGGAGAAGAGGAGAAGTGCGGTACTATGGACGGGCTCACCCTTTCTGGCACCGACGGTGCAGGACTCGTAGTAGGCTGAGACGGAGGTGAGGGTGAGGAGGGTGAGTGGTATGGTCTTGAACAGCATTGTGGGGATGTAATGTGGGGACGAGGTGTGGGTCATCCAGTATAAGTAGGAGACGCAGGAGCACCCTCGAGGTTAGCGTCGTCACACTATGGTACATCCCGAGCTGCCGTGCAGTTCTCTCATGAGGTTGGCTATGTCGGTGGGCAGATCCTTCCCCTCCCACATCGACATAACTCAATCATCACCACGCTAGTCTGCTGAGTACGCGCTCTCTCGCCTCCTCGTGACCTCGAGAACAGCGGTAGCACACCGCTCTGCTTTCATAAACTAGGAAACAAGTCATGCGGTGCAACGTCTATCGCATTTAAGCACACTTTAAGCTTCAATTTCTGGCAGAACAGCGCACATTCCGATCCCCTAGAGCATCTGTCATCTCGCGGTGATAGCTCAAGCTAGATAAAAGGTTGCCCGCAGTGTGAGCATCGTGCAGCGCTTGGCATACCCGCAATCTAGTTGCTCTAGGTCTACCTCGGTGCTGCATCTCATCGCGCTACTGACACTCGGTCGCACAACCTTCCGAGCGTGCCTTGCACATGACTGATGGTTATGGGCCACACGAGCGGAAGGTGCTCTTTCACAGGGGAGAAGCATCGTTAGCAATGCTGATGCAGCGGAAGACCGAGGTCGTTGGGAGGTCAGTCCGTGTCCTCGAGCTTCTCCTCGCCCGAAAGTGCCGTCAGTCGTGTGGCAGGCCTGGGACTGTCGCTCGACAGAAACCAGACACCCTCTGTGTAAAGCAGTAAACCGCCCTGCTCTCAAGCTTAGCCTGCACCTATGCTTCCAGCTTATGCTTTGGTTGAACCTCATAGATCATGAGGGAGGACGAGCCTCATCTCGAAGCCCCTCTCTTCTCCCCGGTCAAGCGATCCCAGCAGATATACTGATCGCGCTCGGCGTGCCTATCATCGCTCTAGGCTCGAGACTCTTTGAATACGCCTTACTCTTCGTAGGCATGCACTGCCCGGCTCCTCACTGCGGAAGTAGCCGAGATGTGTCCGGGGTTAGCGGATGCGTTGTGTGTGTATTTTCTTGTGTGTATCACCGTACATCGCTCTGCCTCCCTGCCCCATGTGCTCGTGATCGGCGGCCTGGCGGGCACGGCGAGACTTGTCCGTCTGCGCGTCATGCGTCATTCTCACCGCCGGGCCGCATTCATCGCTCACGAGTCTCGTCCAGGCAGGCAAGCAAGCAAGCCATTCGTCGTGTCCACCAGGCAGGCATCCATCATCAGCCTGAATACGAACCAAGCTGCGTACGTTCCCGCACCGCGCATACCAAGACATACAGTCCTACATCCGGGTATTGACAGTTCCCAGGCCACGACCACCTCTACACTACACCGGTAGCAATCCGCATAATAGACACATCTCTTCCATCTTCATCCTCGTCTCGTCTCATCTCAACTCATCTCTTCCAACTTACTCCCTACCCTCCTTAGCACAAAATACCCATAACAATGTCCGAGTTCAAGGTGAGCAAGCTTCAGATATGCCCCATGCACGTTATGCTGACCCTCAGTCCGCCGCGCTCTTTGAGCAGATCAAGTCCGGTCTCGAGGCCATGCCCGAAGCCGAGAAGAAGGCGACCATCAAGAAGGTCAGTCGAGCTCCTACTCCAGTGCAGTCACCTTGCTACTGCCACTACTCCTGCTGCCGCTCGCCACTCGCAGCACAGTGCCCGCTGTGCACAGCGCAGTGCTCGCTGTCGCGCGACTCCACGTCCACCGGCAACTCACATCCCCACACCCCTCCGTTATACCCGGACAGTGACCCCCGCAACCCCCCAGCCTAGCCTAGTACCCAGCTGACACGCAGACCAACGGCATCTTCCAGATCACCGTCAAGAACAAGGAGGGCAAGGAGGAGAGCTACACCATCGACCTGAAGAAGGAGGGCAAGGTGACCAAGGGTGACGGCCCGAAGCCTGGTGAGTGAGCGAGCCAGCAGCGAGTGCCACCGAGCTGCTGCGATCTGTGTTGGACACCTCTGTCCCATGTCAAAACTCGCCAGAGGTCGCGCGACTCCGGCAGTGTGTATACCCATGCCTGCATGCATGCACGCGCACTCCGGATCCCACGCAGCCGGTGCTCTGGCGATCTGGTCTAGCATCCAGCTATCAATCTCGATACCTGCCTTGTACTCCGGTCCGCGCTCTACGGCCCCCCGGCGGCCGGACTACCCCTCGCCCTTCATGTCTACCCTCCACATCTCCCTCCAGCCCCCATCCTCCAATTTGGAGACACAGCTGACATCAGACGTGTCCATCGCGCTCGCGGACGACACCTTCATCGGCCTCGCGGACGGCAAGGTCAACGCCCAGAAGGCGTTCATGACCGGCCAGCTCAAGGTCAAGGGCAATGTCATGCTCGCGACCAAGCTTGACACCGTGCTCAAGGCTGCCAAGCCCAAGCTCTAAGCGGCAAGCGAGCAGCGAGCAGCGAGCGGCGATAGCTGCGAGCTGTGCTGTGCTTGGGTGGGTGTGGGTGCGTAATGTGGAGGACGGCGGTTGTAGTCTGAAGATGAAGTTTGAAGCAGCCACGCATAGGGGTGTCTCTTCTGACTGGCTGACTTGGACGTTGAGCTACTCTCCGTATGACTGCTCGCTCAGATCACTAACTTCTGACTTCTCTGCAGATCAGCCTCGGGTCGAGATGACAAGTTATGTGCTGATGCAGACTGTCACGTCCTCACGACCGCTGACACATGATCATAGTATTGCCCGCTCATTGCTCGATATCGAGGCGCATCGTCTTCTTGAATAAGCTCACGCGACACAGCAGGCAGAGAATGGTTACGACGACAGAAACCATCCAGACACCGACTCAGTCAGCCCCTTCATGTCGACCTTCCTTCATCCTCCTTCCTCCTTCCTGACCTTCCTTCAAGGCCCATCATAAAGACACAGTTCATCATTAAACAGTCCACACCTCGACTACTACTAGATCTACACTCTACAGCTACAGTCTCCATATCCAGTAACCCCGCGCGGCACTGGACAGGCTCACTAGCGCTCACCTCTTCACTGAGCAGCTTCTCCCAAAATCTCATCACTTACGGCGGCCTTCCTCTCTCACTACGCACTCGCGCCTTCGCTCCGCTCGTGCACTCGTGCACTCGGCCTACGCCATCCGCCTCTCCCTCCCACGCCCCCTCTCCTCCTCCTCATTCTTCGGCATCCTCATAAAGAAACTAACCACCGACTCGACGACCAAAAACCCACACGCGACAAGGAACATCGTCGGCGCATAAGTATCCACCGTGCTCGAATAGACACTCCCAAAGATCAGTGGGGCGAAAATAGCACTCCCCAGCGCATGGAGCACGCCCATCGCGCCAAAGAGGCGGCCGACTTCGTTCTTGTTCGGCGAGAATGCCAAAGCGAGGGAGTTGGCCGCAGGCGAGGCGGGCGCGCCGAGTGTCATCGCGCCTGAACCGATGAGGAAGATGAGCTGCGAGCGTTGCGAGTTGAGACCCAGGGCGAACCAGCATGCTGCTTCGATGAAGAGGCAGCCGCGGAAGACAAGGAGGTCGAGTTGGGCGGAGCGTTTGGTCTTGGCCGGGGGGCAGGGGGAGGACGAGCGGGAGCGGGAGCGGGAGCCGGAATCCGAGCCGGAGCCGGAGCACTGCGAGGTTGAGCGCGAGCGCGAGCGCGGCCGGGCGGTGAGGAGCGGGCTCTCCGTCGACGCCCTTGGCGAGGCGGAGCGATCCCGCTCTGACCATTGCGAGGCGTCTGGGTCGTCGCTTGCGCGCTCGACCACGGCCTTCTCGGTAAAGTACGGCTTGACAAAGTACATGAACACTGGGGTTAGCGCGGTCAGATCAGTCACGTACTCGGCGTAATCGCCATGAGGACGATGAGCCGCAGCGACCCCATGAAGGACATGTACGGCCCGACCTGCTCGGGACCCCACCCGAACGCCTTCTGCGTGTACAGCGACTTCATCTGCTGCACACCCTTGTGGTTAGATGGAAAACGGGGAGAGCACTCACGATACTGCACGCGGAGATCATGTGCATCACGGCCAGGATGAAGAGGTTGTAGTTCTTCCTGCCCGATGCGTCCTCGCGCGGGAGGAAGATCTGCAGAGGCGTGAGGAAGGAAAAGGCGGTGCGGTACGTCCTCCGCAGGTTGCCGGCGACCTTGCGGGTCGTGCGGTATCGCCTCATCGGGGTGGTGACCATGCTGAACCCGCTCTCCCCTGCCACGGGCTCGTTGTCGCCCGCGTGCTCCCACTCGCGCTCGGCTGCGTCGCGTTCCCGGTTCGCATCGCGCACAGCATAGGCGCGCTTCTTGAGCTGCGCGCGGGACTCGGACGACAGCGACTCGGGCAGGAGGAAGCGCAGGAGGAGCGCGCAGATGGCGTGTACCGTCGAGGAGACGAAGAACGGCGACATGCTGCAGATTAGTGGCGGCCGAGACGGGCCAGGCTTACATGTTGCTAGTGCCGCGGATGATGGCCGTGCCGAGGACTGGGCCGATCGCGAGGCCGGCCATGAGCATGGCAAACAGGCGGCCAAAGTATGTCGCGCGCGAGCCGTCGGGCGTCACGTCGCTGATGTAGGCGTGGTTCGTGGCCATGAGGGTTGCGAGGCCGCCTACCAGGCCTTCGAGGAACGGCCCGATCAGGAGGACGTACAGGCCCACACGGGCGATGATGGTCGGGTTTGAGATGATGAACAGGAAGATCACGTCGCTGGGGTCAGTGCGAGTCCGAAGTAGCTACCCACTTGACAACGAAGCCGACCTCGAGGAGACTCATGATCTTCCTCCGCCCGATGCGGTCGCTTTTGCTAGCCCAGTAGCCCGTGGTCAGTGCGGACACGGCTCCGCCCGTCATAGCGAGGACTCTTCGTCAGTTGACTCCTCCCCAATCACTCACGCATTGTCAGCCTCGTCGCGATGCGCTGCACGCCGACATCGGACTTGCACAGCGCCGGGTCGATTTCCGGGAACGGCGATGGCGTCTTTGGCTCCCCCGACCCACCCTTGGGCTTCTTGTGCGGCTCGTTGGGGGCAGGATCCGACGGCAGTGGGATCGGGGCGGGGTCCTCCGGCAGCTTGGGGTTGAGGTACCTGTGGATCGCGCGCTGTGCATCCTTGAACCACTTGTCGCCAGGCGAGATAGTAGGCGGCTCGACAGGCAGTGGCGCGGGCACGACCGGGAGGGGGTCCGTCCCATCGTTGGCCGGGTTGTCGTTGCCGAGACCGATACCGAAAGCGACTGGGATGCCGGGGTCGGCCGCGTCGGGCATGCGAGGGGGGTACGCCAGACACGCGAGATCAGTGTACAGCTCGACGCGGGGCGCGATTGTCATTCCGACGGAGACACACGTCACGAGCACGAAGGGGAGTACCCAGCGGGGCGTGGGGCGGCGCCATGCTGCGCGCCGGGAGATGCTGCCGTCTCGCATGTTGTCCCAGGAGGGGGAGCGGCCGCGCTCGCGCTCACGTTCACGTTCAAAGCCGGAATCACCTGCGTCCCCTTCTGGACGCCCGACTGGCCGCGAGCGGTGGGGCGAGCGGGAGACGGAGGGGGACGTGGACTTGCCCTTGGCTTTGGCTTTGGACTTTGCCTTTGACGACGACTTGGACTTGGACTTGGAGTGCTGCCGCCTACCCTCGCGGCTGTCGACTGCCAGAAGTGCAGTTTCAGCTTGGACGGGGACAAGGCCGGGAATGTACGTGTCGTTGTTAGCGTACGGCTGAGACCTGTCCTCGTCGTTGTCGTGGTGGTGGTGGTGGTGGTGATGATGGTGGTGTGAGTGGTGTGGGTGTCCGTGGTCGTGGTCGTTGTCGTGGCTGTGGCTGTGGCCTTGCCCGTGGTCGGATAGATCGTTCACCACGTTGCTGTGGCCGTAGTCGATAAGATCGTCCACGACATGGCTATGGCTGTGGTCTGCGCTCGAGCCCTCGTCCATCGTGGTGGACCAATGCAGTGTCTAGTGTCAAGTTGCAGCAAGCGCTTGCCTCGGGCCTGTTAGAAGAGACAGCAGGGCTGGATCGGGGTTGATGTTGTGCTATCGTTCTGAACTTTCGGCCGATTGTGTCTCGCAGATGAGCCTCTTCGATGCCACTCCGGGAGATGTTCCACCTTTATCACCGGTCGGCTCTGATGTCACTTAAAGAGCAGAGGTGGTGGCAAGGGGCCAGTGGCGGACTGTAAGCTGCGCTACTCTTGTGTGGCGATAGCGAGGGAGTGGACAATGATGACTGAGCAACAGCGCAGCAAGTAGTTACTGGCGGGACATTGTTTGATTGCCAGCTATAACATACATGCATTTGCCATCCAACGCGCGGCGCGGTGTATGATCTCATCCGAATCCATCCATCGAACTGCAGGCTCTCCCCGCAAAGTGGCCGCTGTTGACGTCCCCCGAGCCGAGGGCAGGAGGGCTAGTTGGCGCCGCGCGGCTCGGCTATGGCCGACGGGGTAAATTGAGCGCATCTTGTGGAGCCACCTTGGTCTAAACCCCCCACCAATGTCGGCCTCGCTCTCGCCCTCTGCCCTCGATCTCTCATCTGTTACGGAAGAGTTTGGTGCCATGCGCCATGCGAGGCCACCCAGCTATGCGCCATGAAAGGGGCATTGTCTTTTGGCGCTGGTCTGGCGCATCGTACATGGCATGCTCTCCCACGAACTCGCAGTCACTAGCTCAGATTAACTGCCCGCTGGCGCCATGTGCTGGATCGATGCACCGAGAACAATGACGACGTCAAGCGCGTCAAGAAGTAGCCGTGTTGGTGCTATTTGCGCTGGCCAAGAGCATGCAGACCGCCGAGGTACTCTACAGCCGTGACTCCCGACTGATTGCTGTTGGCGCTGGCAGCCATGCAGCCCGATTCCGACAAGCTGACATGCGGTCGAAGAGATGGAAATAGACTCAAAGGTCACCGAGGCTCGTACATGCTTTGATGGGTCATGCGGCAGGGTCGCCGAGGGAAGCGGGGCAGCACGCAATGTCAAAACCACATCCTATCTCAGCCATACTGCTCTTGAGACGACCAACTACACTTCCGATGCTATACGCCTTCTCATCTAGATCTGCCCAACGGCGCAGCCGTCGCCGCGCAGGTCACTTCCCCCAGCCCAGACAGTGCGGCCAGACAGGTCAGTCACAGCACGGATGCACTGTCCCCTGCCCGCGACGCTGCGAGCATATCCTTCCGCCATCATACAGGTGTGGCCGAGTCCTAGAGTCAGCCACGCGCCGCGCCCTTGCCCCCAGTCTACACCCCGTCACTCACTTCGCAGCTCGTCCACCACTTCGGGCTTAATCCCGTCCTCGAACCATATCTCGGCGTTCTGATCGCCCGCGCTCCCTTCCTTATCGGCCGAGGGCAGGCCCGCCGAGATGCAAAACCTCGGCGCGTCCAGCGAGCTCTGTGGCGAGAACCGGAACGAGTTGAGGAGCACCTGCACGTGGCCCTGGGGCTGCATAAAGCCACCCATGACCCCGTAAGACATGGCAAGCTTGTCGCCGCGCGTCACCATCGCGGGGATGATAGTATGGTATGGTCGTTTGCCGCCCTCGACGCAGTTCGGGTGCCCCGGGATGAGCGTGAAGCCGCTGCCGCGGTTCTGGAGTGTGAAGCCTGTGCCCTTGGGAATGGCGCCGGTTCCGAAGCCTGCCGTTAGCTAGTCTGGAAGGGTTTGACTCACCGGCATAGTTGGACGCGATGAAGCTGCACGAGTTGCCCCACTGGTCTGCTGTGGCTAGATAGACTGTGTCGCTCGAGTTGATGGGGTTGCCGTGAGCCACGGTGCCGACTTTGGAGAGGTCAATGAGCTCGGCCCTCGAGGTGAGGTACTCCTTGCTGAGCAACTCCGCCACAGGAACTTTCTCAAACTCTGGGTCGGCGACGTAGTATTTCGCTGCTGTTAGCTGGTTTGGAGGTCCCACTCACTGTCTGCGAACGCGAGGCGGAGTGCCTCGATCAGGATGTGGAGGTACTGCGCCGAGTTGTGCTCGAGCTTGAGAATGTCAATGCCATGCGTCTTCTCGACCTGGTCAATGATGCCTAGCGCCACCAATGCCGTTAAGCCCTGCCCATTCGGCGGGCACTATCGTCAGCCAGTACAATGTAACTCTCCCACCTCCCAGAGAGTCAGGCCATCGCCCTCATCGTGCTTGAAGTCATACTTGATCGGCTCGATGACCTCGGCCGTGCACTCCTCCAGATCCTGAAGGGTCATCACCCCGCCCCCAGAGGTGACTAGCTCGACAATCGCCTCAGCTATGCGGCCAGTGTAGAACCCCTTCTCCCCATGCTTGGCCACAGCCTCAAAGGTTGCCGCCAGCTCGGGATGCTTCATGATCTCAGACGCGCGGGGCACACTCCCATCCGGCATCATCATCCTGCCATCAGCCACGATCTCCAGCATACCACTCACTCCATCCAGTTCGGGCTCGCATTCTTGATCAGCTTCTCACTCCTACTCCACGCATGCGCATTCAGCTCATGCTCCGGAACACCCTCCCTTGCCATCCTAATCGCCGGGGCGAGGATCTCCGTCATGCTCAGCTTGCCCGACCCATACGTCTCGATCGTCTTGCACCACCCCGCCGCCGCACCGGGCACAGTCACCGAGTTGAGGTTGGTCAGTGGAATCTACATCAGCCTCTGCAATGCATGATCACAAACTCACCGTCTCCCCCGTGATCCCCTGGGAGCGGAGGTACTCGAGCGATAGTGCCTTCGGCGCCCTGCCGGATCCGTTCACGCCACCGACGGACTTGGCCGCCGCATCATAGTACAGGCAGAAGATGTCCCCGCCGATGCCGGTACATGAAGGCTCTGTGACATTCAGTGCAGCTGCAGTAGCTACCGCCGCGTCGGCTACAGTCAGTCGAGCAGGGGTTGCAGCTGCCCACCTGCATTGCCGCCTAAGTTGAGGATCTCGAGACCAGCCTGAGCTGCGAGCGGCTGGGAAGTTGCGATCATCCCCTTGGCGCTGTACACCGTGCTGCGGCGGGACGCATGCGGCATGAACGCCGGCGCGTTGGCGGGGTGGAAGGCTTCGTGGTCGAGCATCTGTGTGTATGAGCAGTGAGGTAGCGACGTCGATGAGGAAAACTCTCGATAGAGTCGTGCTCCTCGCGTAGACGGTTGTGGACGCTGGCGCCAGATCGCGCTAGAGATCGATCTAGGCTGCGTGTGGGGAAGTCGGCATCCACCGGGTATCTCCGCGAGCTATTCCGGTAGGACACCGATCGGCCGACTGGAACATGCACCGCGGGGGTATCGGCGATATTTCCCTCTGCGTTCTTATCCCCGACGGTGCCACACTGGCTATCTCCGACTCCCACTGTACGGGATCAATCTACTCCTCCGCTGAGCGTCCGCTGGCCGCCCCTCCCCTGGCGCCGAGCGCAGCGCTGCATAGACACCAATTTCGAGCCAGGTCTTGAGTCTCCTCATCCATCAACAGTCAAAATGGGTTGTAAGTCGGACAGCGGGGACGACAAGTGACATGGTGCTGACGCTCTTCTCCTCCTCGTGGAACACGGACATGCCCCTCTTTGCGCGCTCTCTTCGATTCCATTCTCGTCTCCGGCGATCCCATGGCTCCCCCTACTCCTCATGTTCCCCTTCGACATTCTTGACTTGACTTTCCCAACTTGCAGCGAACAAGCCCCGTGGTATCCAGGCCGCCCGTAAGCTGCGCACCTCGCGTCGCGAGAACCGTTGGGCCGACAAGGACTACAACAAGCGCGCCCTCGGCAAGTTCTACAAGACCTCGCCTACCGGTGGTTCGTCTCACGCCAAGGGCATCGTCCTCGAGAAGGTGAGCAGGAGGAAAGCAGCAGCGGGCAGGTGGGCAGCAGAGGAGGGAAGGGATGTGCATGAGGGGAGCTGGAAAGTCGATTGGAAGGATGGAGGTTGGACATGAAGGAGGATTGAGGGAAACTGCCGCCCGCTGCGCTGCGCAAAGTTTGAGCACACCTAACGCCCAGGTCGGTGTCGAGGCCAAGCAGCCCAACTCCGCTATTCGCAAGTGTGTCCGTGTCCAGCTCATCAAGAACGGCAAGAAGGTCACTGCTTTCGTTCCCAACGACGGTTGCCTCAACTTCACCGACGAGAACGACGAGGTTCTCATCTCCGGTTTCGGTCGGCGCGGAAAGGCCAAGGGAGATATCCCCGGTGTCCGCTTCAAGGTCGTCAAGGTCTCCGGTGTCGGTCTCCTCGCTCTCTGGAAGGAGAAGAAGTGAGTCTAGTCTGGGAAGAGCGTCGCTGACCGGCAGGGAGAAGCCCCGTTCGTAATCTCCTCACGCGCATGTTGGGATGCACTGTATGACTGATATGTGGTGGAGCACGAGCACGAGTAGGATGTTGGAGCGGTCAGGCAGGAAGGGGCATGCGTGTCAGAAAGGTGGATCGTCGTTGGGATGGAGTGGAAGGAGCAGAGGGGGAGATTGTCGTCAGTTGGGAAAGGCTGCGCTGTGCACTAATGCTCCACTAACTCTCACCTGCCGGTGAGGAGTCGCCTTGCAAGCCGCTCTAGTCACGTCGCCAGCTTCAACCAAGCATTTGTGGTTGGCATCACTCGCGTCACAGGATTTGCAACACGATGCAGACTACGACAAGCAAGTCTGTCCACACGACCACATCTTCCTCGACATTCAGCTTAGAGTAACATATCGCTCCCTCATAGCTTCAATGCGTGTAACGGCTAGGCATTGTGCTCGCAAGCATACATCGTATCGCACCTCAGCAGCAGCCGTAGTGTACATTCACTAGTGATCATCCTCATCCTCGCCTGGACACCCGCCCGGCCCATTCATCTCCTCCCAGCTCCCATACTGCGACGCACACCAGAAGCAAAACAGCCGCTCCGTCCGCAGCTGGGATACGATGAACGCGAGGTTCTCCTCGGGCTGCTGTCAGCCTGTCCACCGCCTTGCTCACCTTCATGTTCAGTACCCGCTTAGTCCCGGACGCGAGCTCCTGCCAATTCGGCTCCTCCCCACCGTCACCGCCCTCCTCCTCTTTCCCCTCCACTAGTGCCTCCTTTGCCTCCTGCGCCACACTGAACCGCACACCCTCCTCCTCCCCACCAAGTTCAGACAGCATCTCCCTCCGCATTTGCTCGCGCAGCCTCGCCGCAGCGGACATGTCCACTCGGCTCACAGGTGGCGGAGGCACACCAGCGCCGATCGCCTTCCTCTCCACTATTGGTGCGTCCTGTACTTCTGGACTCGTACTCCGGCTCGCGTACTCGGGGTAGATGAGCCGCACAAGCGGGCGGGGGAGAGCGAGTGGGTCGCTCGGGTTCGCATGCAGCGGGTGGAACTGCCGTCAGCTTAATCATACACATGCACACCTTGACACCGTGCGCCGCGTCCTTCTCCACTAGGATCTCCCTCGCCTTTGCAGCCTTGCGCTCCGTCTCGCGCACCTCATAGTCCCGCCCCCGGTGGCCGCGGTACGACTCCGCCTCGTCCTCGAGCGCGGCGTGCCTCTCCGGCGCGAGGTAGTCCGGGTTCGTGCGGCGTATATTCCGCAGTGGCGGGGGTGATGGCGATCGCGCTGACAGTCCTTTCCGGCCTGAACATCAGCACTTGCCCCACTAAGGATCTACTCACCAGCCCACATCGACAGCCGGATCGGCTCCGCCCTCGGACGCCACCCCTCACGTTCAGGCGAGGCACTCCGCCGCCGGCCGAGCCCCTCCCCCGCCTTCCAGCCCATCTTCATCATCAGATCCATCGCCTTCGCTTGCCCCTGTCCCTGTCCTGCAGATGGCTTGTCTGTCAGACTGGTGTTGAGCCCCTCGTGCCGCCGGACTGCTTCGCGCTCCTTCAGGGGGGCGAGGTTGTTAGCCTGCCCCTTGCGGAGGGATTGGAGCTTCTCGCGCTCCCGCCGGCGGGAGTACGTCGTCTCCGGGGGCGGGGCGTCGACGAGGTACTTGTCGGACATGAAGTCGTCTTCCGAGTCGGACATGGTAGAGGTGGTTGCTAGATGTGTTGAGGAGGTGTGCAATGTCGAGATTCTCGGCGTGGATGGACAGAGGAAGTGGAGGTGGATGTAGGGATTGTACATCCACAGTGCTTGGCTTGTTTGGCTCTGGACCACACGTTTAGTCTCGCTGAGGTGAGGAGCAACGACAGAAGAGGCTATATGATAAAATGTGAGATGCACATGCAGAATACAATGACAACACGACACGCGCGCAGCACGACCTAGTACCGCTCTGCGAGCTCTGCCTTCTTCCTCCTCTCTGCGCGCGCCACGGCCTCCTCCAGCGCGGACACCTGCTCGTGCAGCGCCACGAACATATCAGACACGGTCGAGGTCTGGCGTCAGTTGGCCACTGGGAGGTCGCTCACAAACTCGCTATACCGTTCAGTCAGAGCAGCTACCTCTCTCCTGTCGACCGCAAGCTTCGCCTGGCGTGCTGCTAGTCGTTCCCGCCCCTTCACGAGCGCAGGTTTGAGCTTCACAATTTCTGATGTCAGCCGAAGCAGTTTCTTGGACTAACGCTCCAGGTCCCCTGCCCCTGCTGTATCTCTCGCTGCAAGCACTTCAATCTCACGCAGCCCCCTTTCTGCGTCCTTGATGTCCTCCCGCGCTTCCACCACAATCGCGACCTTGGCATCGTCCGGCACCACATCCGCCAGCGACACGCTCCCCTCCTTCTCGTCGGCCGTCACGCCCAGTAGAGGCGCATACGCGTCATCTGCAGTCAGTAGTTGTCCCCAAATGCCATAGTCGTCACTCACATCGATCGTAGAACTGCCTCAGTGCAGGGTTGGACCCCACAACCTCATCCACCCGCTCGGATAGCGTACCTACGCGGCGGAAGAGGGGCGGCGCGTCCGACCCTTGTGCTCGCAGCTGGCTACTCGGTACGCCGAGGACACGCGCCTCCAGCGCACGAATGCGGAGCTCAAACGGCACAGTCGGGGCAGAGGACACTGCTTGCGTGGATACGGCGACTTCGGCCATGGTGGACGGGCAACGCGTAGACGCGTAGAAGTGATCAGTGCGGAACAGAGCTGGCGATCGATCGCGGATTAAGATCGGTGAATTACGTCGTAAACTATTGTCGTCTGCTAACCTCGCTGGGTGGCGTCATTGCCGCGCTCGCCTCCATTGTCCTTGTCATCACCCATACTCTTTCGGAACCTCGACATGGCCAACCTAGCGACTACGGCGCGCCCCCTCTTCGGCGGGGCTATCTCCCTCCCCCTTCCGAGGGATTACATTGACGCGAGGTGGGTTGCGCGCAATGAGTAAGCTGATGGGGTAGCGACCTGCGCCAGATCCCCGACAACCAGGAGGTCTTCCTCTCGCCGTCGACTGACACTTCTGTCATTGTTGAAATTCTCGCTATTGTAGAGGAGGGTGAGGCGGCTACTGATCTGTGGGAGGCAGCAAAGTGAGTAAGCACCGGTGCTTTGTGCGCTGAGAAGTTTGTCGACTTCGGCTACGATGCTGACTGCGCCAGATTCCACTTCAACTCCATCGCACATGACAACGCCGCGCTCTCGTCCTCCATCGTCACGCCTGAGCGCCATATCCCGGCGACGAAGACCCACCCGCCAGAGACGCCTACCCCGGTCATCCTGGCCGGCACGCAGAAGGTCCACAAGTTCAGTCACGACCCCACTGGCGCACCGCGGAAAGGGCATGAAGGCGATGTCCCGGACGACGTGTGGATCGGTATCGCTCTCTGGCGCGTCGACATCGACCAGCCCGGGCAGCCGAAGCGCCGGGCTGACGTTGTGTGCTCGGTCAACGTCCCGGCCGGCGCGGGCGAGGAGGACAGGCGTGCCGTCGAGGCGTGGTGGGTTCACGCCGTGGGGCAGCTCAAGATCGTCGACTACGGGCTCTTCGGCGAGGAGAAATAGAGGACGAAGGACTGAATGCGCACGGAATAGAACACATATAAACAATCGATGCATGCTACTGTCACAATGCTACGCCAGGTAGTTGTACACTCCGATGTCGGACGTCCGTTCGAGGTACTCGCGCTGCTGTCAGCTGATTCAGTTACACTCACTCACGTCAATCAACCCCTCGATGCGCTTCTTGATTAGTCCCGTGCTGGGCTGGAAGCGTGTGCTGAGCTGCTGTGCGACTTCAGACACCAGGTCGTTGTGTGTCATCGTCTTGCGCCCCTTCATGATACGGACAATGCAGGCCTGGGGGGTCAGAAACAGACGCGCGCAACGCTCACCTCCACTTGATGCTTCCTATCCTCGTCAACCATGCCCTGTGTCTCCTCCCGTTCTTTTGGTGTCTCGACCTTACTCGCGACCTGCATGATCTTGATACGTGCCAGCGGGCTGGTGAACCCGTTGTTGAATGCAAACGTGTCGTCGGGCCCCACGTCGCGACTCTTTGGCGTCTTGGTGAGGACGCGGAACTTGCCGCACGCAAGTGACTGCAGTGTCCTCTGCAAGTCGATGTCAGTGAGGTCCGTCGCGGACTTGAGATCCGAGTACGACAGCTCCTCTCCCTCTCCCAAGCTCTCGAACTGCAACAGCACGACAAGAGCTTGTGTCGAGACGTTGAGGTCGTGAGGGCGCGCCTTGAAGCGCACCCGCACGTCCGCGGTCCCCAGATTTGCCTGCCATGTCAAGCGGCGACCGCTATGTCGCGAGTCGTAATACTTCTGGTACACCTGCGTGGCGCTGGCCAATGGCTCGGCAAAAGTACATGTCGAGGCTGCCACGATCGGCTGCGGCCAGTAGCTCGCAGTGAGCACGCTGACCGACAGGTCGAAGGGCAGCTTGCCGTGCCGATTGAGGTAGTTCCCGAACGTGTTGGCCGATTCCACACTCAGACGCATGTCGTTGAACATGCCTTCGAGTTTCTGCACAAACTGGAATCCCATCTCAACCTTCAGCTTGGCCACCATTCCTCGCTCCGCGTCGTCACTCGCCGTCCGGCCGTACAGCAGGCGTCTTGCCAGGTGGTTTTTGTAGTACCGCTCAAACTTGTCCTTATCCGACAAGTAGCGGAAAAGCATGAGCGTCTTCTCGAGGGCCGAGTCGATCTCCTCATCCGTTTTGGTCTTGGTGCCCTTCTTCAGGTGCTCGTCAATGAACAGAGATAGGAATTCCGGTGATCGGGGGTTGGCGTTGATGAAAGACTGGAATGCCTTCGGTGTCAGCCAGCTCGCGGAAGAAAGCTCACCTCGTTGATGGACGCTTGCAGTTGCTTGTCGCCCATAAAGGACTCATCCAATATCTTGTCAAACTTGTCCTTCAAGTCCAGAACATCCTGTACCCAGCGCAGCGCTTGTGCCAGAGTCGTCGCTGCGGCACTTGGCGCCTTCGCCTTCCCCTTGCCCTTCGGGTCGGGTTTGTCGTCGTCCTCTTCTCCCGCCCCTGCTACAACACTAGCAGCGCCAGCGTTGATCGCCTTGCCTCGTGTCTCCACGCTCTGTCGCAGCTTCAACCGCAAGGCGTCCTTGCCAACGTCTTCCGGTACTTTGTTGAAGAGCACGAACATGCGCTTCAGATCCTCGTACCTGTCCGAGTCAAGCATGGACACGAGGCCAGACCCCGGCATGCCCATGATAGCTGTCAGATGCGGTGTGAGCAGTGTGTCAACTAGCAATGCCAGTAATGCCGGGGCTGTAACCTTGGACAGGTAATGGGCGGTCCTCTCGTTCTCCTCGGCCAGTCGGCGCTCGACCTGAAGTCAGCATCACCGCACAACCCGCTGCTCACATTTCGCAGGTATGCCGGTGCGTCGCCGCCGTCCAGCATAGTCATTGCCTCCTGGCGATAAAACTCCGCACTCCGGCGCAGGAACTCTGGCTCGAAGTCTGTTGCGTACACCGTCCGCCCTCCCATGCGCTCCGGATTCTCGAGTCGCAGCAGGAAGTCGACGCAGTCGCGCACCGTTGATCGTTGAATCAATAGGCCGTCTCGTTCCAGCTGCACTTGAGACAGTAGTGTTCCGATGAGATGTGTGTGAATTGGGTAGGCTGTAGAGCGAACGATATGGGCCAGAAACAGTTGCAGGCCGGCAACCTTGATCTTCGGCACCTTGGCTGAAGCCGTGTACACTCTGTCCTAGCCATGTCAGCTGCAAGCGCGCCGCTGGCAACTCACCATGTATATGAGGATAGCCTCGATCTTGTCCATGCTTCCAGTGTGGTCATCCCATACGCCCTTTACTGCGCGCAGGAAGCGATCACCCTCCACCCCGCGTTCGACAGCCTCTGCACCTCCACCCAGTGCACCGGTAGCTTGACTGCCGCTCGACCGAGGGAATGCGGGGACGATGCGTTCTTCAGCCAGGCGGTCGAGATGTTCTGCGATCAAGGTTTTGACGCCGTTGTACAACTGGTCGCCCTCTGCGTGGTGTCAGTCAGGCGCCCCCGCACGGCTGACGTAGATCCCACTCACGCTTGTATAGCACCATGTTGAAGCCGTAGCGGTGGTGCTCTTCGAAGGAAAGCTTGGAAGCATTATGGTTCTGGATCTCGCGAATAGCGTGGGCGAGCTTTGCCCAGGTGTCCTTGATACTCTTATCCGGTCCGAGCTGCGAGTTAGTTAGCAAGCCCGCACGGTGGCTACATCGCCAGTACCATACCTTTGGCGGTGGGCGCTGCTGTCAGCGGAGTGTTCTGCACGAGGGACACTACTCACGACTTTGGGCTTGCCTCGACGGGCAGCGCCCATCGACAAGGCCATCGTGCTGAGCTGAGGCGGCTTGCGGTGTCTTAGTTCTTGCGACTTGGGGAACGAGATGCAACGATCAAAACACGCCCCAAGGACGACCGCCAGACCGACTACCGTCATCAACATATGGCATTAGAAACACCAAGCTAATCGATTACAGATCATCACGTGACCTATACTAAGGATATACGGGCACTGCTGATGAGACTCTCTGCGCGTTGACTTGGCCTCAACTTTCTTGACTTTCGTCGACCTCGCCGTGCAAGCCTCTTTCTCGACACACCATGGCAGCGACAGCCAACGCACTCTATGTGCTGCGGCTTGTGCTGAACAGAGAAGCACCCCGGCGCTTTTCGACTGCTGTATGGGCGCAGCCCCGCGCTGAGCAGCCATTGCGCCGACATGCCATCGCTTCATCGTCGTCGCTCGCAACCGCAACGCCTGTCGACAACAGCTTCCTGGAACCAGAAAGCGACGACTATGAGACTGCGACATCGTTTTTGCCCGACCGTCCGCCGCGAGCGGCCACGCCAATTCCATGGCCAACTATCTTCCCCCACGGAGAGCAAGAACGCAAGCAACACCCACGAGCGTGTGATCTTATTGCCCGACTCGTGGCCGAGAACCGGCTAGGACCCGCGCGCAAGGTGTACCAAGAACTGCGTGCCCTGCACACACCTATCCAGCATCGACACGTCTATCTTTCCGCTGCAGTCAGCAGCCTCGAGCCGACAGAGCAGGGCCGTGCCGACTTTCTCTTCTGGCTCGAGCTGGTGCCCAACCGACCAGCATTGAACAACAGCCCGAAACTGCGAAAGACATGGGAACCGATAGTGAACCAGATTCTTGCAGAACATCTCGACGACCAACGGTTCATCGCCGACTTTATCATCCTCACCGCACGGAAGGGGTTATGTCCTACGATCCTCCCACTGGTTACTACCCCTTTGGCTGCCATCGCCAAGCCGGACGTTAGCGAGCGCGTCTTCGGTGCTGCTGTGGACATGTACATGAAGTCTGTCACCAGCGCCCACTCGACGTCTCCTCGAGCCTCAAAGTTCGCTATCATGGCGAACACGCAGCGGGAACGCTTCTGGAACATGTACTTGAGGAGCCTTGCAGCGGTTGGTTGGGAGGACAATGCGCGCGCGCTTCTGCACTCACCACCAAGTGACGTTAAGTGGAGCTCGTTCACGCAAGCCATGGTCCTCGGGAACAACATGCAACTTCAGGAGCAGAAGGCACAAGCAAGAGCTGCGAAATTGGAGGCTGAGAAAGCGGACCCTCTCTCGTTGTTGATCGCGGCACCGCCGCCAGAACTTTCCCAGCTGTCCCGGGATGTCCGCCGCGCTCTTGACTCTCAGAGTCTTCCGGCCGTGGGCGAGCTAGCAGCTTTGCAGCGTCGGCTTTTGCAACTAGGCCGGGTTGAGTTGCTCGGCCGCTTCCAGCGACGGTTCTGCAACCCATCTGGAAAGCATGGTGGCAGCCACGCGCCGACTGTGAACGAAAAGTGGTGGTATCACGCAGCTATCAAGCGGTTGGCAGACGACGGCGAACATGCCGCAGCGATAAAGGTTTTCCGCGAGCGTTTCCTCTGGATCGGTCTCCCTCCAGCAGCGATAGCCGAAGACACAGACGCGAGTTACGCGTACGTGCGCCGGGTCCCCGACGCGAGAGTCATCACGTCGGTCCTGCCTTCGATCCTGGCACTTCTTCCGCCCGACAAAGCACCGTTATACCACAGATCATACCTCAAACAAGCACTGCCACCCGTGATGCAGCCCACGGAGTATACCCACCTCGCATTTGTTCGTGGCCTGGCACATCACATTGGTCCCGAGGCCGCAACAACGGCCATCCAGACAATTGCAGTAGCCGGCCTTGATCCAGGTGTACCGGCGTGGAACGCCCTGCTCCTCAAGCTCATCGGGACAAACCAGCTCAAGCCGGCACTAGCCCTCCTCACGGGCATGGAGCAACGGCTCCCACTGTCGGACACCGTGCGCATGCCACCACCAACTGCGCGGACGTACGCTGGCATCGTTCGCCTTTGCGTCCGGCATGACCATGTCAACCAAGCGAGTCTTGTGCTCAACAGGTTTAAAGCGTGGATCGACGCATCTCGTGAAGAACCCGGAGACGTCAAGAACCATTACAACGCCGTGCAGGCGCAGTACTTTGCTGCCAAGGGCGCCATCAAAGCTCATCGCCGTGGCCACCCCGACCGGCGGTGGGTCACTGCCGATGAGAAGGTACAGGAGCCATCATCATCTGCTGAGGAGGGGCGGGAGCGGCCTGTTGCAGAGGCAGCGAGGGAGGAGCAGGACAGGGCAGTAGGGTAGCATATCATCAGAGCATCTTCATATCAGTTCCACATCCATGCAAGAATAGTGCATATGCTGCTGCTGCGTATCTACTGACTGGGAATCTGACCCTGGGCCAACCCCTCGATCTCTGCGATGGCGCTGTTCCACGCCTCCTCACGAATCTCCTCGGCGCGCTGTGCCTTCGCGCTGAGCGGGTAGCCGTACCGGAGCTCCTTGGGCGCCTTGCTGTAGATGGGGGCGGCAGGGAGACCACGGAACTCGCGGTAGGTGGCGTCAATGTGCTCGGCATCCTCCTTCGTCCACTCTGAGCGGATGAATGTCGCTCCAACAACGGCAGAGTCGTCGAGCTTGTGTGCGGCGAGGTAAGAGCGCATGTTGAAGTTCTCGCGGTCGGGCGGCAGGTCGGCCGCGGTGCCGGTCTGGCCTCCCTGGCGCAAGGCAACAAAGATGTAGCGGTGCTTGCCAGTTCCACGGGCAGGTGCGGGCGGCTCATAGGACACGAGCTCGTTTCCTGGCGCCGTTGAGAGGTTGACGTCGCCGGAGAGGACGGAGAGGGGGATGTCGGACTTGGCGTAGTGCAGACGCTGGGTGAAGGACTGGGTCTCGTGGTCGGGGGAGTCGACGTCGATGAGAAGGACAGTGTACTTGGCCTCTGGCGGAGGAGCGTGTGGTGCGGCCTCTGATGGGTGGTGGAAGAGCTGGAGGTGGATGGTGGGCGGAGAAGCGAATGCGGAGGAGGGCTGGATCAGGCCAGCCTCGACCTGGGCGTCGTTGGTGAAGACGCGGAGGGCAGCGATGGGCTTGAGTTCTGGGAGGAGGTCGGGAACGACGCCGAGCTGGAAGACACGCTGCATCACGAGATCAAGCTCGCCCTCCTTCCGCCACTTGCGCTCGGCGAGCGCGCGGATGACCGGACGGTCCATGTACCCGTGTCCCTCCGTTTGGCGGAAGAGCCGGCGTGTTGCGGGGTCGTTGATCCAGGCGTCCACCTCGAGCCTGTCTATCCTCTCAAGCTGCTCCGGGGTTGGCTTGTCGCCTGCCTTTGCGCGCAGGGCGTCCAGGCGCTTGCGCACAAGAGCGTTCTGCTCCTCGAGGTACACCAGGGCGAGGTCGTATGCATGGTCGACGCCGGCGTCCAGGGCAGGCTCAAACTGCGTCCCGGACGACGCGGAAGACTGCGCGCGAACCAGAATACGCGACGGCCCACTCAGCGCCGCTGCGGCGGAGGGCAACCGTGTAGCCCGTGCTAGGAGGGTGCGGCCGGACATGGAGACGGGCGAGGAGTCGAGGTCGTCGGTGAGATCGGATTGAGTACAGAGCCGACTTTTTTGAACTCGACGAGGAGTGAGTGTGGCACTTTCGCTGGGCGGGGCCACGCGGGTGTCACGTGACCTCTCATAGGGGCGCAGGGCGGGCGACAGACGCTCATGTCATGGTGAGTCCGAGATTGGAGAGGAGAGGCGAGACGGCGAGCGGACAAGCAAGCAGCTCCTCCGTACAGTTCATCTCGGCAGCTGCCTCGCTATCGATCACCACTTTCAGCCAGCTCCGCTCTGCGACGAGGCTGCGCACAGAGTTCTCCAAGCTCCCAACACACCTGGAGGGCGGTATAGTAATGCTTCCAGCCCGGAACACACTAGCTCCCAGCACATCAACAACCACCGCCAGCTTCAAACGTCCCCGAGAGGGCCCAATCAGTCCTTCGTCATCCCCATCTCCCAAACGCGCGGCCTCTGAGGACCCATCGAGCGTGAATTCGAGCGGGCCGGATTTACCTGCGTCCCTGGCTCATCTCTCCGACAACAATACTCAGCCCGCGAGCTCGTCGCCTCTCAGAATGGAGCTCGAAGAGGGCCAGGACTCCACCGCGTGGGTCGAGCGGACCGGCCAGGTCTCGCTGGACGAAGACAGGCAAGCCCAAGCTACTGCAACAGAAGCCGAGGGCCTGATTAGCGCAAGGGACGTCTATGACGTGCTGCTGGGTGAGTTGAATGTGCCCGGGATGAGCTGACGACAAGGATCCATGATGCCGACTTTCCAAGTCGGCAATACGTACTATCTGTTGGCGAAGCCCTTTCTGGACGCTTTCACACGATACGCGCTAGCGGGGGAAGGCGAGCCTCTCCCAGAACTTGACTTGTCGGCTTTGATCGAGCGCGACCGTCTTGAGGTGTACGCTCCTGGTAGGGACCGTGCCATCAAGCTGCAGAACTTTTGGCCAGTGCGTCTGGGACTCCAGGAGGACTCGGACTTTGTCTACATCGGTCCAGACGGATGGGACAAGCTCACCGAGTTCTACAAGTACCCAGAGACCTCCATCACGCTTCCGCGAATCGCCCTGCCCGACGGCCGCGTCGAACTGGCGCCCAGTGTCTTCAGCTTGCATCAGGTCCAGGCTATTCCTGCTATCCCCGTCCCTCCAGCCAAGCCGCCATCTGCGCCGCTTCTGACGATGCCACGGACTACCAGGCTGGACACCTTCCGCGACGCAATCCGCAGCGTCTTCGCCGAAGCCATTCCATCCGCTACTGCTATACGCGTGTGGATGCTGGAAGGGGCCGATATTCCTGAGAATAAGGGGATCGCGGCGAGCGATCTGTCCGGCCTGGGCGGCAAGGTCGTGCAAGGCATGGGGGCGACGATCGAGGACGAGGGATTTGCGAACGGCGACCACGTCGCGGTCGAGGTGCAACAGGACAACGGCTCGTGGGCAGTCGAGGTCAATCGCGAGGGCAAGCCGCTGCAAAGCGCCAGCACCCCGGCGCCTTTGTTCTCGAAGCCTGGCTTTTACGGCTCCAACTCGACGTCGAACGCTGCCCCCAACCAGTTGCTCTCCCTGGCAAATGCCAAGGGCGGTGCCCAGACACGGTCACAGTCGCGCGGTCGGGGTGGCGGCAAGGGACTGGTCGGTCTGAACAACCTGGGCAACACCTGCTTCCTCGCTTCAGCGACGCAGTGCCTCAGCAACACAGCTGTGCTAATAGACTATTTCCTGAGTAAGAACATGGGAGAGTGCGCTGCTGACTACAGCCGGCGTTTACAGGGAAGAGCTGAATCGCGACAACCCACTCGGCATGCATGGACAAATTGCGGAGGCGTTTGGTGATGTAATCGAGAACCTGTGGGAATCGCCTTCCTTCACTTCGTACGCTCCCAGGCGACTCAAGACCACCTGCAGCCGTTTTGCGCCCCAGTTTGCTGGCTATGGGCAGCACGACACGCAAGAGTTCCTTGCATTCCTTCTCGACGGCCTGCACGAGGATCTCAACCGGATCAAAAAGAAGCCGTATATCGAGAAGCCTGACTGGAAGCCTGGTGGCGGCGACAAGGAGCTCGCCGAGCTGGGCAAGGAGTGCTGGGAGGGGTACAAGAAGCGCAACGACTCGGTGATTGTTGACCTCTTCCAAGGGCAGCTCCAGAGCACCCTGGTGTGCCCCGAGTGTCACAAGGAGTCCATCACCATGGACCCCTTCATGTACCTCACCGTTCCTCTCCCTATCGCGCAGACTCGCAAGTACAAGTGTCTCTTCTTTTCTCGCGACACGGACAAGCCGCCAGTGAATGTCGAGATCCTCATCCCAGCAAACGCTCCGTTCACGACTGTCAAGGAGAAGCTCGGGCAGCTGGTCAAGGCGTCCGCCGCCAACATGGTCGGCATCGACTTGTGGAAGGGAGGGATCTACAACTGGTGGCTGGATTCGGAAGCCAACACCCAGACCGGCTCAAGTGACGTCTCAGTGTTCTACGAGCTGGCAGTTCCTGCGACAGCCAGCTTCAAGGGTGTTGGAACGACACCGACGGATGGTTCGGTGACCGTGCCAGTCTTCACTTTCCGCGATCAATCTCGCTCCTCTCTCCGCGGTGACAATGTCCCTGGCGAATGCCACCTGGAGCCGTTCTTCATCACGCTTTCCAAGGCCGACGCAAGCGACCCCGCTGCTGTCCGCGAGGCCGTCATGCGTGGATACACTCGTCTGGTCCGCTCCGGAATGGCGGCCGATCTTTTCGTGCCCTCCAACGCTCCCGAGGCAAAGTATGTCCCGGAAGACGACGAGAGCGCGCCGGCCAGCTCTCCTCGGATCGAAACGTCGTCGCAGCTGGAGGAAGCGGGCCGCAAGCCGTCGGAACTGTCGATGCCTGATCTCCTGCCACGTACGCAGAGCTCTGTCTCCGTGGTGAGCCAGTCGGGCCGCCTGGTTCCCCGGCGGGATCTGTTCAAGATCTACGTTGCTGATGCCTCGTCTGCCGAGTCGAACACTAGTGGTCTGACTGGCTTCCTCAGCAAGAAGGACTCGAAGTTGCAATCGCTGTACAAGGGGTACTCACCTGCGCAGGCGTCTCGCAGCTGGTCGTCGCTGAACAAGCGCACGCGCGCGAAGCGGGCGGTGTTCTCTCGTATGGCGTCCTCGTTCACTTCTCTAGTGACGCCCAGCTCTGCCGCCAACTCTGACGACGAAGAGGAGGCACCCTCAGAGCCGATCGCGGCTGTGCGACCGGGTGAGGCGGTCTTCGTCCAGTGGAACCCTGCCAAGTTTGAGGAGTTCTTCGAGCCCAACCGCGACTCCTTGATGCGTGAGCTCGAGACTGTCATTGATCCAGCGATTGCTAGGGATGCGGCGAAGAAGAAGGAAGGGCGTGCCATCTCGCTTGATGACTGCCTAGACGAGTTCTCGAAGGAGGAGACACTGGGTCAGGACGACCTTTGGTATTGCCCGGTGTGCAAGAAGCACCAGGCCGCGACGAAGAAGCTTGACATCTACAAGGCGCCAGACATCCTCGTCATTTGCCTGAAGCGCTTCGGCTCATCGCGCACTCTGCGCGACAAGCTTGACCACCTTGTCAAGTTCCCCATCGATGGTCTGGACCTTGACGAGCGTGTTGGCGAGCGGCGCGTGACCAAGACGCTGAACCTCACCCCTGAGGAAGCCAAGCACTACGGCATCGAGCACTCGACCGAGTCGTTCATCTACGACTTGTACGCGGTCGATAACCACTTTGGTGGCCTCGGCGGAGGACACTACACTGCGTTCTGCCGCAACAAGGACGACCAGCAGTGGTACAACTACGATGACTCGCGAGTGTCCAAGACGTCCGCTTCGACTGTGCAGGAGAACCGCGCAGCCTACCTCTTGTTCTACAAACGGCGAACAGGGCGCAAGATTGGCGGCATCTCGCGACTCAAAGCAGAGGAGGCCTCGCGCCAGGCCACACCACTGGGCTCGGTGCCGTCGTCGCCTTTCGTCGGGCCGCGCATCGTCAACAGCACAGAGTCGCCGGATTCGTCAGACGACGATGTCGCGGAACCGAGTTACTCGTACTCGAGCGACCCGCCCGCATATGTCTCGGCCCCGCCTGATCTCGCTGCGGCCGGCACGTCTGTCGGCTTTGGCAACACAGCCTGGTCATCTCGTCAGCTGGACTCTGCTGAAGGGCCACCAACGCCTGACTCTCTGTACGACGACGACTTCCTGCCTGTTGCGCAGTCTGTCGGCACCGGTAGCCGGAGCGAGAGCGGCCTCGGCGAGGCGTACGACGTGGTACCGAGCAACGATACCAGCGATGCAGAGATGGTCAGCCTTCCGACACCAGAGGAGGCAGAGTAGCACTAGTACTAGCAAGCCGGCAGTCCGGTTGTACCATCATGGAAATACGATGCATGGCATGGGTGTTGATTTGTTGACGCGTCGAGATCTGGTTTTCCGATCGAGATGACTCTCTGACGTAACCTCAACTTTTGTTTTGATGAAAGTTCAGAAGCTCCACATCTGTGCTCCATCTCTTTTGTCACATTCGCCATGGTTCGCATCTCGATACCGACTATCAAGGCGCGCCCACCACAGCCGCCGAATGCGCTGACTCGCTTCCCTGCGCAGCGTGCAGCTGAGCATCTCGCAGCGTTCTTGGAAGCCGGGAAGGGTCGGACGTTGACCATCACCGGCGCAGGCGTCAGCGTCGACAGCGGGATTCGGGCATACCGCGGTGACGATGGGCGCTACACCAACCCGAACTTCAGGTGGGTAGAGGAGCAAAGAGAGCGTTCTGCAAAGCGGCCTGGTTCGAGTTGAGGAGTGACGAGGTCAGGCGGCGACGAGTCTCGATGCTTGCCTGAGCTCTGTGTGGGCGGCGCAGAACCGACCCCAGCTGGCTCCACGGGGTAACAAGCTGACGGCAGCCCAATCTTCTACTCTGAGCTAGTGGAGGACTCGCCACGGGGTGAATACTTCAGGAAACGCTGTACGTCTTCGCGTCACTGCAACCGCTGACCGCAGACTGGGGCCGATCCTTTCTCGGCGTGAGCCGCCGCAGCAGAACCCACTGACAGCAGTACCCGCCAGTCCGCGACGCCAAGCCGAACCCCACCCACATCTCCGTTGCCCTTCTGCAGGCTCTGGGCCTAGCGCCTGGCCTGATCACGCAGAACGTCGACAACCTGCACCATAAGGCGCTGGCGCTCGTCTCTTCAGCATTCGCAGCGTCCGGCGCGTCACTCAGCCCCTCCCCTCTCTCGACGCTGCCGCACCCTGCCTCGACTGTCGCCACGCCTGGCAGCCCCTCTCCGTCACTCGACCAGGCTGGCCCGCCGATTCTGGAGCTACATGGGACGCTCGCGCGCGTTCACTGCCTGAAGCATGGGCACGACGAGACCCGTGACGTATGGCAGGCGAAGCTGGCTGCTGGTAACCCCATCTGGGACGCCGAGGCGCAGTGGGCTGAGCGGACTGGAAAGTGAGTGAGCAAGTCTTCGTCGCTGACCGCAGCCGGCCACGCACCAACCCCGACGGAGACGTCGAGCTCCCTGGTGCGGACTATGACAACTTCCACGTCCCTCAGTGCGAGCAGTGCATTGCCGAGGGCGAGGTGCATTCAATCGTAAGCCGGACACTGGCCCAGCTGACAGCAGGTCAAACCCAACGTCATCTTCTTCGGCGAGACCCTCCCCCCGCGGACTAAGGCCGAGTCGTGAGTCACAGCAATGCCACGGCTGACGGTAGATTTGAGCTGGTCGACGCGGCCTCTTCTATCCTCGTCCTCGGCTCCAGTTTGGCGACATACTCCGCCTTCCGGCTGATCAAGTCTGCCCTCGAGGCTAAGAAGCCTGTCCTCATGGTCAGCCTTGGCCCGTCGCGCGCCGACGACCTGCCCGGGGTGGAGAAGATGGAGCGGCTGGCTGGGCCAGTGCTCGCTGCATTCCTGGACAAGTACCTTGCGTAAGTCGATGTGGGAGGAGTACTGACGGCAGGGGAAAGACAGGAGCAGTGGCTGAGGCGGCGCGGAGCGTGCTGGACAAGGGAGTGGTCGTTGGGCTCCCGGACGATGATGTCGTGAGCTCTGGGAAGCCCAAGGACACAGGGGCGGAGCCGATACCGAGCGCGAACCCGGGCGCTAGTCTCGAGGAGCGGCTGTCCAGAAACGTCAGCAACTCGGCTGCGTCGTAGAGCGCTATCATCGTGGTTATCATGCGGCGGGATAGAACCGCATGGTGATAGAGTATTGGACAGAGCGCACAGGCACTGCACGAACATGTCATAGATTGTATGCATCCATGTAGGACACTGGCATAGCAACAAGCATTACGGACGGGAGACCAGGACGGGTCAACTATGGTCTGCACCTGTGTGGCTCTCGGTCATCGCCACATCCTGTACTTCTCCTTACAGCAGCAGAGCTCCGGTTCCTCATACATCGGCTTGCTATGTGTCTGCCCCTCTGCGCTGAGAGCAACGCCTCTGTCGGCCAGCCTCAAACACAGGCTTGGGAATCCTTTGTGGGCGCCTTCAACGATCCAACCTCGACATCAACAACAAACCCCTTCAACGAACAGTCCGACAACAACTGATACGCAGCAGCCTTGTAATCCACATCCTTGATAATCTCCTGCGTCACACTCTCCCTCACGCAAGCAAAGTACCCATCGAGATTCTGTCATCAGCACAGACATCCCAGCTCGCTCACAGTACACAGCTTGTCCCAGCACTCATCCGTGTAGTTCCGCCTCACCCACACCACGTTCTGCTCGACGACCAAACTCGAATTACACTTGCTCAGATCCTTGATTTCCTGCTTGTTACACGCGGGAACGGGCGAGTCCCCGTCCGCGACGTCGACGCGGAGGTTGCACCGGCGGTACGGTTCTGGCCTGGCTATCATTGTGACGTTGTCGTTCCCGCCCGGGGCGCAGGTCACGCTCACGGACGAGGCGGAGGTTGAGCTCCCGAGGGCGAGGAGGGCTGCGGTGATGGCGAGGAGGCGCATGGTGTGAGTAGTACGTATCTGAGGAGGGTGTGGCGAGATCGCCTTATGCTACACATGCATATATAGCCACATGAGAGGCAAGGTTAGCATGGTGTTGCATTGAGTAAAGCACCGTAGAGGGACCGGTCATATGCCTCTCTTATCGCGGTATGACGGACATGGCAGTGCTCTAGATGAGGATGACATGCCATGCGGTGACCTGACACCGGTAACTAGCAGGCTTGGCAAGTGGGGAATAGAAGTCGTGTTCGCAGCTTGCAGCTTCGCCGGACTTGTGTCGTCTTGGCACGGAAGTCACCCCGTGCACTCTGCTCGACCGACGCGCACTACTCGCTTGCTCGTCTGCTCATCGGCATGTTGGCCGGTCGTCGGGACATGCCCCTGCACCCCGCGAGGTGGTGTCTCATTTTCTAGCGCCGTAGTTAGCCACTGCACGTGGTGGCGAGGAGCGAACTGATCGACGAGCAGCGCGAGCAGATGACCTCTGCACTGTGCTATGTATACGTGCGCAGGCGGGGAAGCGGTGCTGCACGGAGATAGGTGATATCTTTGAGACATGGGCGGGTCAGGAAGTGGCGAGCATGTTGGTTGCCGTGAGGGAACCGGGGACTCTTCGCTCCAGTAACTCTCTTTCGTTCGCAAGTGATTACAAAGCTAAGCAGTCATGTGCGCCGGGCATTGCACGCTTGGGGGAACATTTAGCAGCTGAACGGCCGGCTGCGCGGCGCCTTGATCATCTGCGAGGGACCATGGCCCCGTGTTCTACCCAGCAGTGGCTGTGCCACTCGCCCAGAACCACAAGCCGTCTCGAATAGCTAGCTGGACATCCCATTGCTGCCAAGTATCCGCGATGCGCCCAGCCCGACAACAAACGCACACCAGCTCGACTACCCGTTGCATCCCATAATAGTACACCATCATACATGCTCGACTCGATATCAGATCATCGATCCGTGTTTCTCTACTAGTCCAAACTAAGTTGATGTTTACACAGACACCCAAACAAGCGGCCGCCAGCGGCCTCCCTTCTACTGTATGTCTACTTCTACTCCTTCCTACTCGGCCATCACCACGTCGCCATCAACGTCCGCCTCCATCGCACCCGCGGCACCACCCCCGGCCAGCGGGGTCGCAACTAGCAGCTCCTCCAGCCACCCCTCCTCCTCGGGGGCGAGGGCTGCCCCGCCACCGTGGGCGCGCTGCACGACGCCATGGTTCACCAGCTGCTGGATGAGCGGGCGGGACCCAGGCTCCGCATGGAGGCAGGAGGTGATCAGGTCCGCGAGCTGCGGGGAGAGCGGGGACAGATCGAGCCAGGAGAAATTGTTCTCGCGCAGGGCGTGCCAGCTTGGGCCCCCGTCGGGGAGGTAGATGTTCATCGCGGTCTCGAGGATAACCAGGCCAAAGGAGAACACGTCCGCGGCCATGACGAAGACGCCGCGCAGCATCTCGGGCGGCATGTATACCCTGTCGCCTTCGCGCTCGAGCTTCTCGTCCGCGCTCGCGCCGCCGACGGAGCCGCCAAGGCCGGAACCGGCAATAATCTCGGCGGGGGAGATGCGCGGCCAGCGGGAGGCGAGGCCAAAGTCTGCGATTTTGAGGGAGCGGTCGGCGCCGACGAGGACATTGTCTGGCTTGATGTCAAAGTGGATGACGCCGTGGCTGTGGATGTGGGACAAGCCGGAGGACAGGTCGCGCACCATCTTCCATACGCGTGCCTCGTCCAGCCGCTCGTGCTCGTGCCCGTATACCTCGAGGAAGGCTGCGAGCGAGCCGACACACGCCTCGGTTTGGATGTACAGCTGGCGGTTCTGCTCCCAGGCATCGACGAAGCGGATAACGTGCGCACTAGGCTGCGCGGAGAGGTGGCGGAGGATGTCGACCTCCTCGAGGTGCCTGAGACGATCCTTTACTCCGTCAAAGATACCGCGCGTCTTCTTCACTGCAAAGACGCCGTTCCCGTGCCTCTCTTGCACCTGGAGGACTGTGGAGAACGCACCGCGACCCAGGGGCTGCGAGGTGACGAAGCGCGACTCGAAAATGTCCTCCTCCTCGGGCAGGTCGGGGGGCGCTATGGGGTGCGATTGGCGGTTGCGGCGGCGCCGCTCAGCTCGCGACTCCTTCGAGTGGGCGTTTGACTCGCCAAACGTCGGTAATGAGAGGCGTGGGACAACACCCTCCTTGCTGAGAGGGGAAGGCGCGGGCAGCATCGTCCCGCGGATGGGCGAGGGCGTGGGCGTGACAAGATCCGGAGCGAGGATGTGGGCACTGCCGCTGCCCTTCGTCGGCGTCACCTCGTCCTCGCTGCAGTCCATGCTCGAGCTGCTGCTCGCGCAGCGGAGGAGACTCAGCCGTCCTACGTGTGGCCGCTTTTCGGACGCGAGGTGGACTGTCGGGCTGTTGTTGCCAGCCTCGTCCATGTCCATCCCGCTCTCGGGCGAGGAGATGGTCGTGACAGTCAATTGTGGCACCTCGGGGATCGCCTTGCGAACAGACGGGGAGGGCTTGAGCGAAGCCGAGGGGAAGGTGTTGAAGAGGCGGGGCTCAGGCGCAGGCACAGGCGGCGCTTGCGAGGCATGCGCGCCGAGCGCGGGCTGCGACAGCGAGAGGGCCATGCGTCCGGAAGAGCGAGGGTGGGTCTGTCCGTACGTGTGTCGCTTGACAGGTGTGCCAGGCATCATTGGCTTGTCATCACCCTGGAAGCCAAAGGCGGACACGCCTTCGACAACAAAGTCAAACTTGCTGGCGAGTGACTCGGCTGCGTCAGTAGGCGTCTTGGTCGACCGGGTACCGAGCGAGCGTGCGCGCTTCACCAACGGGCCGATAGCCTGCTGCGGCTGCGTGCTTATCCTGAGTACTGATGGTGGGGGCATCTTTGTGCGGTCTGCATCGTCGGTCGAGGCAGCAGAGTCGCGCGGACGGAACTTTTGCTTGATCCCAGAGGCGGCGGCCTCGAACACCTCGGGATTAGGCTTGATGTCCTCGAACATTGGCTCTGCAGACATTGGCGGAGTCACGTTCGTGCTGGACATGGAGGAGATGGATGAGTTGGACAGCGAAAAGTCCGGCATCGGCGCGAGACCTGTGGACAGAGAGAGCGAGAGGCCAGACTTGTGGCCTGCTGAGCGCGACATTGACGGCTCCCTGCGGAGTGGGCGGCTTGAGAAGCCGCCAGAGTGGGTCGGCATCGAAGCCCTCGGCTTGCGAGCATGAACAAACGCTGCGCCAAACGGCTCATCAATCTTGTCCAGCTGGATCTCCCCGAGCGACACTGTCTTCTTCTGTCCCAGTCCTCCCTTCTCTACTGCTGGGCTGTTGCGTGGCCGCAATGGGTGAGAACTGGAGAGCATCTTGCGCGGCGGCTTCCATGTGTTCGAGTCCTGCGACTGGGACGCGCGGATGGTGTGAAACACAGGCGGTGGCGGTGCGTGAAATTGCGCGGTCGGCGATCCATCGTCAAACAGACCGGGGTTTGGGCGATACGGCGTCCTTGGTGCCGTTGGTGAGAAGAGGTCATCACGGCAGTGCGAGAGAGTTGCAGCTGCTAGACTCCTGCTGTGTCCTGGGACGTGGCGGATGGGGCTGCTGCTGTCGTCTATAAGGCGAAGCTTGCCGGTGGCCGATCCGAGGCCACATGCCGGTGTGGGGCTGTCAGCTGCGGGCGAGGACGAAGAGTCGCTGCTGGCGAGTCCTCGTGCAGGCGTTGCTGGGACGATAGGGGGGCATGGAGAGGAAATGAGAAAGTCGTAGTCGTGGTTGCGCGGCGAGGGCGAGGGAGATAGCTTGTGCTTGCCGCGTAGGGACGAGTGGGGCGACCGGAATCTAGTCGTTGGAGCGTGGAAGGGGTTGACGCTCAGCTGCTCCGTCGGGGTCTTGACTGCGGCCAGCGCAGGCGTAGACATGGACGTGGAGACGAGCCAGCTGGTCGTGGGACGCTGGGTTGTCTTGCGCGGACGCAAGACAGCGGTGCTCGAGGACTCGGCGTGGTCGAACATGGTGGATGGGGGGGAGGGAGGGGGTTTGTGGAGTCGTCGAGGAGTGTTGTGGTCGCGCCGCGTCGGGTGGGGGTCGGGGCGTCGTCGATCGACGCTGCCGAGGGGAGGGAGGGGTGCTGGGGGCCAGCAGGTGGGCGATGGGGTAAGTGGCAAACTTTGACGACTTGACTAAAGCCACAGAGGGGGGATAGGAGTCAATCGACTAGCCGGAGAGTGTGTCAGAGGTGTCGCTCGGTCCGGTATCGGTGGAAGTTGTGCGCGTCGCAGTGGGCGGTCGATAGCGGGGTGTAGAGGGAACAGAGTGAGGTCGTTGCTGACAAGGAGTAGATGCTGTTGATGAGGATGAGGATAAGGATGATGACAGAAGCGTCGGTCGTCGAGGATGACTGCTGACTATTGAAGAAATGAAATGTGTATGGGGTATGGGATCTGTCCGTTGACGCGTGTTTGTGCACACAGCGCGACGACTCAAGGAAACAGCTCTTTTACGTAATCCCCCACAGGAAAATCATTCGCGTCGTTCCCCCGCCACCCGGAGTGGAAGAAGCAGAAGAAAGCCAAACAATTCCCCCTCTTTCTCGCCTTCTGTCTTTCCATCAGAAAGAGAGCACGATCATAACCATCATTCCCAGTCAGACAGATCCATCACGTCCTCTTGTCCAGCCCTCGCACTCGTATTCTCGCGCTCTTGCTCTCGCTCTAGCTAGCTCTTTCTACGCATTCAGCGCCTACACAGCCATCTACGCGTCGTCATTCATACTACTCTTTGAGCCACCCCAGAATGCAGACAGCAACGTCAGCTGACAGCGCGCACGTTGTATTCTCCCAACAGCGTGTGAAGACAGACCATAGCTGCAGCAGCAGCGACAGTCGTATTCACACTGACTACCCATTCGACGTTCCCAGATGATAGGAGCCGAACAACGATGCAAGGTGTGGACGAACAGTGTGGGGTACGATATCAGCTGCTCGTGCCTCACCCTTGAATGGAGCAATACTGCGCCGCCGGACCCCCATCATTCGCTCCTCTACCCCCTCTTCCAACTCTCCGCTCGGCGCATCCGATGGGCAAGTCATGACGCTCAATGCATTCCATTTCTTCGGTCGCAGCGAATTGAACCAAAGTTGCACAGTTTAACCACCCTGGTTCTGTGCTCCAGCACAGCATTGGGTACTGCCATGCCGTTATGTCGATCGTTACACCCCCACTTTACGCGCTTTATGCGCTTTACGTCTCATTGTCAAACGTCGACTTCAAACGGGGCCCTCATCTTATCTCGCCCTCTTACTGCACGTGATGCGGATCGGGCGGGGAGATGTAGAGATATCGGGGGCTGAGATGGGCTCGAGATGCGATGTAGGCGGAATGTTGTTTCGACTGCGCACCCGATAGACGCTGATATCTGAACACCGGTGCACGCGATGTTCGGTACCAGCTCGGGCCGATGCTCGGTGCGTCGGATTATCTTGACAAAGGGTGGGTAATGATGACATGTGTGGAACGACAACTTCTGTCAGACAGCAGAGGCCAGACTGTAGTACGTAGCGGCTGCAGTGTGCCAGTCAAGCAAACCGAGCCTACTGCATGGCATATCAGCATCTTGACTGCAGAGCTCTCGAATCGCCTCACGGATCACTGCGCGACTGACTTCTACCCCTTACATGTGTTTACTAACATACTAACTACAACAGGATGCGAGGCGAATATGCTCGGCGGCCATGCTCGCTGCGCTCGCATACGCAAAATCCCACCTTGCGCTACAGCTCGATGCTGACAAGCGCAAAGCGGCGGCTGTCCCACTCCCACTCGCCGACCGGAGCGCCGGGGCGGACAGGCGTGCCGCCAACATACATGAGCGCGTGCATCAACTCGGCAAGCGGTGTCGGCTCGCGCTCGTCCTTGTCGAGCACGAGAATGAGCTGCGCAGCTTCGAGCTCGTCTGCCAGATCCAGCAACGCAGTCAGGCTCTCGCGGATGTCGAGGGCAGCCGGGGCGCTCCGGGACCTTGAGGCGACAGGATGAGGTCGGGACGGGTCGTGCGGGCGCAGCACGTCTGAAAAGTGCGGCGCCAGGGGATCAGGCCTGGACGGGGCGGACGTGTGCGAGGGGACGAGATGGACAAAGACGATGCGGCCGAGCGCGCTGTCGTCGGCGACAAAGCCGAGAAGCACATGCGACGGCGGGGTGACAATCTCGAGCGTGTATGATGAGGATGCGACCTCCCCCGACGCGTGTGGGAATATAGAGCTGATCAGGGGGAGGACTGGAGCGCAGCGCGACGAGTGATGATCATGATGGAGCGAGCGCGCTGTGGGTGGGGAGGTCGAAGTGTCGTCGGGATGATTGACAGGGTGGTGTGGGCGGGCAGGAAGACCACGGAGCGAGGACGCAGATAACGGAGGCGAGAGCGGCATGCCGCCAGGCCTGGGTTTGCTAGCTGGAATACAGATCGCATGAGCAGGCGTTGACAGCAGCGAGCCCGGCGGCGTCGGGAGAGCCGCTGGGCGATGGAGTGCTTGTTGTACGAGTACGTCGGCGGTATGTTTCGGCGGGAGGCAGGCGCCGTCCTTGGTCCCCCCGCCCGCCTCAAACCCACTGCCGCCCCCCCGCCCCAGACGTCGAGTAAGAGCCCTGGGCGGGGCCCAGGGCGTCGTCGGTGTAGATGTAGGTCTGGCCACCTAGCCCACCAGCTCGCGCGAGGGCAAGCGCATTGGGCTCGGAGCGCGCCGCGGAGAACATCCACGGATCGTCCACGTCCATGCTATTCGATATATTCATGACGACGGAGGGAGGGGTGGGGGTATCGCAGTGTCGCCGGGCCTAGGCGGTGCGGAGCGCGAGCGCGGTGCGGGGCGGGGGGCGGGGCGAGTGCGCGAGTGGATGAGTTGGCGAAGGCGATGTCGATGGCCGTCGACGATGATCGATCGGTGCAGGTAGGCAGCAGCCGGGCATCGAAGCCGGATGGCCACGTGGCGGTGTAATTCGGCGAAATAGCCTATATAGCCTGTGGCGGTTCCACGTGGCGTGCGGCACTGCAGTGACGTATCGAGTTCCCGCGCGGTCGATCTCTTGCCACCGAGAGATCGAGAGCGCGAGGCGCATCGAACGTTCTACATCGCATACACTCTCAATAAAATATGTCCTCACCACCGACGTACAACAACCCGCCTCGGTACGGCGCTGTCGGCGACGAGGAAGCGGCCGACACTGCGCCGCTGCTCGGCTCGACCTCGGGCGCGCCACCTGCGCCGTCCAAGAAGGCAAAGGGCCCACACGGCATCGGCGCGGACGACTTTACTGCAGCAGCACTCGCAGCGCAGGCTGGATCGTCGCGCGCATGGGACGCCCCGCCTGCCGCGGACGACCTGTCCGATGACTTCAAGTTTGGAGTCAACGTCGCAGACTGCGACGAGGAGATCCGCAAGATGTTCGTCAAGAAGGTGTACGCGATTCTGCTCGCGCAGCTGTCGCTCACGGCGGCTGTCGGCACTGCATTGATGTTCCCCGGTCCCCAGGCATTCGTGCAGTCCAACCCGTGGATCCTGTGGACGTCGTTGATCGGCTCGTTTGTTACGCTCTTTGGGGTATACTGGAAGCGCCACAGCTACCCTGCCAACATGATCATCCTGACCATCTTTACCGTCTTCGAGGCAATCATGGTCGGCACCGCCACCAGCTTCTACGACTCCAAGATTGTACGTCCACATGAGTATCTAAAGAATCGCTGACATCAGGTCGTCCAAGCTCTGCTCATCACCGTCGGCGTGTTCGTCGGCCTCACGCTCTTCACCTTCCAGACCAAGATGGACTTTAGCAGCTTCGGACCGTTCCTCTTCGGTGGCCTGTGGGGCCTGATCGGCGCTGGCCTCGTCGGCTTCTTCATTCCCTTCAACAAGACGTTCGACCTCATCGTCGCGTGTGGCGGAGTACTCATCTTCTCCGGCTACATCCTCTACGACACCCAGCAGATCATGAAGCGATACAGCGTGGACGAGGCCATCATGGCGTCTCTTGCGCTGTACCTTGACACGATCAACCTGTTCCTCTACATTCTGCGTGTTGTGAGTTGCGGTGTCGACTGCGCTGACTTTAGCTCAACAACACGAGCAATAACGACTAAGACGTGGAGATCCCGCGTTGTAAACGGGATCGTCCGTTACCTGTACGCGCTGTACGGTGACCTCGACGGCCCCGCGCAAAGGAATCCGGCGGTGCATCTTCTTCGATGAAGGAGCGGCAATCAGGATCTGTTACTCTTACGTATACCCAAAAGCATCTTGTCGACGAGGTAACCGAAAATCAAGATGATAGCGATAAAAATGCCACAATGTTGTTGTCGATCACTCAACCACTATCCTTCGCCCTCAGTCGTCAGGTTCTCGGGACGTGATATCACGCTGAAGGCTCAGCTGCTGATATGGCCGGAAGGAATGACAGCGACAGGTCACGCAGCGGACCGCAAGGCGTGTAGAACTAACATGTTAGCCCCCAGCTCACCCACCTCTAATCGACTGTCCATCTGCCACATTGAGCCAACTTCACTACCTCTGGTTGCGCGTGAGCACTATCGCCACAGCTGCGACTACCAACGCCGGGTGACGATCATTCTCTCGGCATGTGCACTGCCCCTTCCTCTCCGGCTCGCGGTCTGCCATTCGCGACCCACCCTCGGCACAGAATCAGTCCGCCGCGCCGCGCGCTTCGAGTTCCGTGACTGCTGAATGGATGTAACATGCACACCGAGTGCCACGTCGCGGCTGCAATGTTGCACGACGAGCGCTCTCGTTGCGCCTGGCTGCCTTTTCTATCCTGCACTTCCCTTGCCGCCAATCTTGCGTTCATAACTTGCGAAGGTGACGAGACCTGCCCCCTGCAACCTCATGAGCAGTTACTCTGTGTCTCTTGCCAGAACCACGCCCGCTCCACGCTTTGCTCAAGATACATGCAAACGTGAATACTGATACGAAAACCACACTGTAAATATGTAGATAACTGATAGATACTATACTCTCCTTTCCTTCTTATAAAACACTGCGCAAAGTCCAAAACTCGCAGCGCACTCTATCCCCGTCTAGAACAGGACAAAGCCCGCAGCAGCAGCAGCGAGGGCCACAGCCGCAACCGGTGCCGCCAGTGCCACGCCGGCGCTCTCCGTGCGCAGCGGGTCGTCGCCCTTGCTGTTGCCCTGCTTCCCCAGCGCCACCCAGTCATTGTACGCCGCATACGCCATGAGGACAAAGCTCTGCCCCTCGCCCGAGTAGTTGCCCGGGTTGGAGAAGGAGTACGGGTCCGTCACGTTTGTGAGGAAGCCTGTCGAGTTGACAACGTCGGACACGCCGGACAGCAGGCCGGTCGAGAGGTCGACATAGTCGTTCGTCAGGTTCATGGTGGACATGCGCAGCCCCGCCGCGGCGAGGAGGGCGGTGGCTGTCGCGTCGACGAAGGAGTCGGCGTTGTCCATGTAGTTGTGGACGAGGTTGTGCGCCTTGGGCACGTCCTTTGTTGCCGTGAGGATCTCCTGCGCCCAGGACTTGAGGTCGGCGAGCTGGCTCGCAAAGGCGTCCTTGAACTGGCTGCGCTCGATCGTCGCGTACACGCGGAGGATACCCATCGCAGCCCAGGCGTTGCCGGTGGCCCAGAAGTTGGGGTCCTCGGCCTCGGGCCCGGGGGACATGTGGCGCCAGAGCTTGTTCGAGGGCTCCTGCAGCGCGGCGCGGTATGTCCTGATCTGGTCGTAGGCTTCTTGGACGAGGGTCTGGTTGTTGTTCACGACGCCAAAGTACGCAAAGAAGGGGGGCACCATGTGCACGTTGTCGGCCCAGAGCTGGACGGACTGCTCGCGGTGGGAGATGGCGCCGGCCGAGGGGCCCGTGACGTTCCGCGGCACGTGGTAGAGGCTAAAGTTGATCTGGGACTGCGCGGCGTCGCCGTAGCTGACGCCGCGGACCTGGGCGTTGTTCGACGCCTTGTCGGCGAGCATGACGGCGATGCCGAGGCTTGGGGGGTCGCCGGCGGCCAGATCTGGGACGATGGGGGCGCCGGCGGGGAGCCCGGGGGTGCTCTGCGCGGGGATGTTGAGGCTTGGCGCCGAGGTAGCTGCGGGGGGTGCAGACGAGGTGGCCGCGGCGGTGGCGTTTGTGGCCGGGCGCTGCTGCAGGGCGTGCTGGGCGATGGTCACAATCTCGGGTATCTGGTCAGTCGTCAGATCCGGCAGGGGGAAGGGGGAGCCCTTGAGCGAGAAGACGGAGAGGTCGGGGTACTTCCAGTCGATGATGGCGAGGGTCATGGTGCCGTTCTCCCAAGAGTATCTGGTATCAGCGGGGAGTGAGGAAGAGGGGTTACGCACTTGTTGATGTTGGGCGCTCCCATGATGTTGTAGACCTGGTTGAGCTTATCCTCGCTGAGGGCGGCAGCATGAGCGCGGGGGGACAGTGCCAGCACTGCCGCGGCAGCGGCCAGAGGTTTGAGCAGCATGTCGGGGTGAAGAAAAGGGAGGGGGATTGAAGTGAATGTGTCGGCCGAAGTGGGTGTTCGATGACAAGAAGCGAGCAACGACAGTGGGCTGTGGAGGTAGTGTTGAACAGACAACGGTCGACGTTCAAGAGACAGAGAACAATGTACAAGAGTCAAGAGTCGCCTGGACGATGTTTATGGGTGTACAATGGAAAGCTGTGAGGTGGTCAGCAAAAGACGCCAAGCATTCGTAGACATGGCAAAGGAGATACGACGGAGCGGAGGGGGTCAGAGAGGCACAGTGGGTCCTTGGCAGTAGAGCAGCAGAGCAGAGCAGCAACAGAGCAGGCTTGGGGGGCGGCGCACGCTCTCTCTTCTGATACTACTCAGCGGAACGCTCGTACTGATGACCCGGCAAGTCCAAGCGCAGTCGCCAGGAGAAGAGAGAGAGTGACCAGGCACACCGTACGGGCGGACAGTCCACCAGAGCTCGGGCGGAGTGTGTCTCTGCGCACGATGTGACTCACTGAATGTAGTTCAACTCTATGCAGGCCTTGCTGCTGTCGGTCTGGACAAGACTTGATTGAATGGAGTGTACAGCAGCAGTTGATCCAGACTTGCCGACTTTGTAGACAGCAGACACCGAGAACTGCGTAGACAAAATGATATAAGAATGGTAAAACCGGAAGATCACGTCGATCGCACCCTTCCCCCAGGCGAGCACGGGGAATAAAACGCTTGAAAGATGAGATAGGCGATCCGGACAGAGCCCGAGAAGAAGGGGTGGGAATCAAGACGTAATACCTTTTCGCAATTCATATGAAAGCAGCATGCATGTAAAGAGAGAGAGGGAGAGCGTCCCCCTACTACCGTCATGCGGTACTACTCTGCGCGCATTAGGCATATGTATGCGGTATATAACATAACCTTGCCTTGTACATTAGTCTCATCGGTTAAAGAGATTACCCCTTCCTTTCCCTTGCAGCCAGCCTCCGAAGAGACCGACAGACCGACCAACCGATCGGCCCGGCCAGACATTGCCCCGCTCTTCTTCCCCTTGGGAATGGGGGGGCAGGCAGTAGATGGGACATGGGACACGAGGAGAAAGGAATGCTGTGTGAATAAGTGCTAAGCTGTAAAGGGGTTAGCATGTGGAGTGGGAAGCGAGGGCGGTCGAGCAGGATCGCAGTAGTCTGTCTATGCATGAGATGCTGTAAGATGGGCAGACTGCTGCGGGTGGGTACCGATGGATGCGTGGATGGACGGGCAGGGAAACAGACAGACCCGGGGCAGAGCGGGTGGACGCGGCACGCGTCGGGAGTCTATAGGCGCGCAGAATTGCAGCGCGGGCATGCCTACAAGCACTTCTCGAATAGGCAAGCGTTGGACTATCTGCCAAGCGATTATCTGGTCCTCCCACTCAAGATGGCGCACAAAACAAATCCCCGTCCTTGTCTCTGGATCGAACTCGGGCCTGCTCGACCGGCCCTCGCCCACCGCCGCCCACTTAATCCCTCACCTCCACGCGGCGCGCTCGCGCGTAGTTCCGGGTATATCCCCCACGGTGAGAACAATATCCACCGTGCATACCCTCAGGCGCTTTCCCTCCCAAGCTGGGCCATCCACCCTGCACACCCGACGAACACAAACCACAACGGCACAACCACAACACTTTCGCGCCTCCTCACCGTCGCGACTCCGTTTCCATCACTTCTGTCGCTCAAACCATCCACACCTCCATCCACCACCAACCCACCCGCTCGAGTCCTCGCCTATCCAGCAGCACTCGATCTCCTCTACCCCCTTCCCCCCCCTCCCACCACTCCCCGCACATCTCAACCCACTATGGGACGCGAGATCATCAGCGTATCCGGTACGTCCCGCACACGCGCGTTGCAGCTTTGCAGTTGCACGCTTCGTTTCTGTTTGATAATCGTTTCGCCTCGCTAACACCTATACAGTCGGACAGGGTGAGCACTACTCCAACCACGACCACGATCTTTGAGCACAGGCCTTGGCGCCGAAAACTTCCCCCCCTCCCCACTCTCGGCTGCCTTACTAACCACCTTCTAGCTGGTAACCAGATCGGTACTGCCTTCTGGGAGAACATCCTCCAGGTGCGTGGACTCATGCGTGGGGGGACAACTGCGTCCGCGCGTGGCATGCTTGTTGTACGGTGCTGACATATCTAAAGGAGCACGGTCTCGACAGTGCGTATTCGAGAGCGCCAGCGCGTCGCTGCGCGCGCCCCTTGCGCTGCCACTGCTAACCCTCTAGCCAGCGGAAAGTACATCGGAGACGACCCCCAGCAGCTCGACAAGGGTGAGCCAAGCTACTCAACCTGCTTCTGGCCAGTCATGCGCTAACGCCAAGTCTCGGTATACTTCAACGAAGCTGCCAACCAAAAGTATGTGCCCCGCTCGGTCCAGGTCGACCTCGAGCCTGGAGTCGTGGACCTCGTCCGGTCAGGGCCCCTCGCCAACCTCTTCCGCCCCGACACCTTTGTCCACGGCCAGAGCGGTGCGGGAAACAACTGGGCCAAGGGCTACTACACCGAGGGTATGTCTGTCTTGCCTTTGCTACGCTAAGCTGACCCCAGGCGCCGAGCTCGTTGACCCCATCCTGGACTGCCTGAGGCAGCAGGTCGAGTCGTCCGACTCGTTCCAGGGCTTCCAGCTCCTGCACTCGCTCGGTGGTGGTACCGGTTCCGGTCTTGGTGCGCTCCTCCTGTCCAAGATCCGCGAGGAGTACCCCGACCGTATGCTCGCGACGTTCTCCGTCTTCCCTTCGCCGAAGGTGTCCGAGACCGTCGTCGAGCCGTACAACGCGGTCCTCTCCACCCACATTCTCGTCGAGAACTCGGACATCACCTGCTGCATTGACGTGAGTGTGTCGGTAGAGTCTTGCACTGACAGCAGAACGAGGCGCTCTACCAGATCTGCGTCAACGACCTGAAGCAAAAGTCGCCTGCTTACAAGGACCTCAACCAGCTGATCGCCAAGGTCATGACCGGCTTTACCTGTGAGCAAGGGAGTGTTTGCCGTGCTGACGACTAGCTACCCTCCGTTTGTGCGTACTCGTGACTGCCACTGCCACTTCTTGGACACCCCTACATCTCCTAATGCTCTACTGACTAACCCCTCCCTCCCCCCTCTCGCCCCCCGCCTCCCACCTCCCGGCTGACCCCAGCCCCGGCGTCCTCAACTCGGACCTGCGCAAGCTCGCGGTCAACATGGTCCCCTTCCCCCGTCTCCACTTCTTCACCGCCGGCTACGCGCCCCTCGTGTCGACCTCGAACCGCGCCTACACCGCCTCGAACGTCCCCGAGCTCACCGCCGCGCTCTTCCAGCGCCGCTCCCTCCTTGCCGCCATCGACCCCGCCATGGGCAAGTACCTCACCGTGTCCGTCGCCTTCCGCGGCAAGCTCTCCATGCGCGACAGTGAGTAATCTGCTCTTCTCCGCTAACGCGCAGTCGAGAACTCGATCTACGAGTTCCAGACAAAGAACTCGGACTCGTTCGTCCCCTGGATCCCCAACGGCGCACTCACCACGCTCTGCACCGTCCCCCCCATTGGGCAGGTCGCCTCCGCCACCCTCGTGGCCAACACCACCGCCATCTCCGAGGTCTTCAAGCGGTCGCACGTGCAGTTCCGCCAGCTCTTCAAGCGCAGGGCGTATACCCACTGGTACACCGGCGAGGGCATGTGAGTTGCGCGCGCGGCGCAACGCATGCGCCATGCGCCAGCATGCGCTTGCGTCGTCCACTAAAGCTCCCGTCGTACAGGCCGCTGACAGCAGGGACGAGCTCGAGTTCACAGAAGCCGAGTCCAACCTCCAAGATCTCATGGACGAGTACGACCAATGTAAGTCCCTCCCCCTTCGTGAGGTAGCTGACGATAAGACGAGGCGGCGGGCATCGACGACGAGTATGATGAAGAGTACGCGGGCGAGGGCGAGGCGGTCGGCGACTACACTGAGGAGTATGCGGAATAACAATAACCTGTTAGCTCTATACCTGTTCGTAAATATGGAGATGGATGAGGATGATCAATTCGCGGGAGCCGGGTACTAGATATCGGTGGCCGAGGCGTGACATGGACGGCAGGGGCGAACGAGGACGAGGGAAGACGTCTGGACGGGTGGTGCACAATCCCTCTGGGCGACTGGTTCGCAAGTACTCGATCACACGGGTCATGAACGCAAGTACCGCTGGACATGCGAGCGCACGAGCTCATCACATTGTCCTGCGTCCTGGGCTCGACGCGCGCCAATTTTCCAGGAACCCCCACCCGCCGGATATGACCTGGCGTTTCGCCTCCCAGATATCAAGTCTCGTATAGTATAACGGTTAGTATACCCGCTTTTCACGCGGTAGATCGGGGTTCGATTCCCCGTACGAGAATAATTTTTGCCACTTGGGATGATTTTACATTCTTTTTGGCGATTTAATTGTGCTTTTAGTGAGGTCGTGGTGAGGTTGAGTTGCTGGGTGTACTGTCGGGTGGAATTGGTTTTGCTTTGTGTACTGAGTTGGAGACGTACCGTGCTGGGCAGGGCAGAGTAGTATGATTGAATGACAGCTGTCCCGGAGAAATCTGCTGGGATGATCGAGTGGCTTCCAGGATTCGGCCTGATACTGCTAGATGCTAGTTGCTTCTGCGATGGTAACTGCGGAACTGAGAGAGTCAGGCAAGTCGGGCTCTCGAGGTAAGTATAATAACGTTAACGCAGAATAGAAGAGCGAGCCTTTCCTGTATAGGGGAGTGCAGTGAGCTATCTGTGCAAGTGAAATGAAATCCGTTCGGGACTCGACTCGAACCCATATTATACATTTTGTCTGACGCGCGTGTACGCAATCATGAATGCAGTCGTCTACAACAGGCTCAGGATGTATGCCCGAAACTCTCGCCAAACTACCAACTACCCATTGTCTTCTTGTCCATTACAGTGACGTCCCATACCCTCTCCTCCCACTGGTAGGCGCGTGTACTGCCCCAGCTGGATATGCTACAGTACAGTGATTTACAGCGCGTGGACCACCGACGGCGCGTGCGGGCTGAGCGAGCGGGTGCTCTCCAGCTCTGTAGACACTGCGGCGGGCATGCTCACGTGGTTGGGGGTGAGGAAGAGTGGTGAAGAAGCAGCAGCAGGGAGGGAGGGGAGGCTGGAGCGCGGGTCGGTGTGTGTCACCGTCCCGGTCCCGGTCCCGGCGTGGCGGAGAGCTGTGCGTCGGCGCAGCCCCGAGGGTGAGGGCGTGCGCTGCGGGGGGAAGGAGAATGTGCGTGGGTCGACATTGTTGGGAGATGCCGAGGAAGGGGTGTAGCATGATGGAGAGGTCGAGACTGAGAAGTCAGGCGAGGCTGGTGAGGTGATGATTTTTAGGTTGGGCTTCTCGCGGGGTGGGATGCGGATGGTGAGGTGCGTCGCCTTGGTTCGGCGGGGGGAGGATGCCGGAGTAGAGATGTGCATGAGCACGCGCTGGACTGCGGCCACGAGGTCGGGGTGGGCGAGTTCGTGGCCTACCTGTTCCAAGAGCCATGCAACGCGCGCACGTGCCTCGGCGTCGAACTTGTCCCCCCTCGCTGCGGTGCGGCGGGCTTCAGCGCGGACAGCGTCGAGGAGACGGCGCTCGACCTCTGCGGCTGAAGGTACGCGCGCACAGAGGTCGAGTACGATGCCGAGGGCAGTGAGATCGTCGGTGCCACGCGGTGACTGGCCGGGGGAGAGGTGTGCCCCGTCGACAATCACGCACCGCCGGTACTGCTTGCGCTTAGTGAAGTCGCGCTCGGAAGCTTGGGAGGATGGTGGCGCGCAGCGAGGAGTAGGAGAGGGCGGGGCCAGGCCCGGGAAGGCTGTTGACGGAAGCTTCGTTAAGCCTGGGGCGACGGTGTTGGTCGCGAGGTCGAATGCGGGTAAGAGAGGAGATATGACGGGCGGGGAGCGTCGGCGACGAACTGAGCGCTCTGGAAGACGGGTGTAGGCGTCCTTGACGTTGGGGAGGGACTGCGCAAAGCGCGGGTAGTCGGGCACGGTGAAGTCTGGCACCTCGTGGACTGCTTCAGTGGCGGACTTGGGGCCCTCGGGCTTCAGAGGAAACTGGTACGACGCCAGAGTCACCGGCACGGCGCGGGTCGCCTCGCAAATGGAAAACTTGGAGACGATGGATAACCTGTTCCCAGAGGCGACCGACACTTCAGTGATCGAGCTATGCAGGGTGTCGGCTGAGGCGATCGACCACTGTCGCGAATGCCCCGAGGCTTGTGAGGGAGGTGTCTCGGGTGCAGTGCTTTCGTCGCTGTCGACGTGGGATATATCGGCGAGATACTGCTCCAGATCAAACGAGGCGTCGCGCACATGAAGCGTTGCTGTTGTCGGCGTGCGCTCGACCAGTTCGAAAGCCTCGCGGAGCTGAGATATAGTCTCCCTCAACTGAGGCGAAGTCGCCTCTATCCTGTCGAGGAAGGCAATGGCGCGCTCCCGACCGCTGCCGAGGAACCAGGCATCGGCATCCTGCCCATGACGGTAGCGGAGGACAAGAAGGTGGTCGACGAGCGAGTCTCGGCTGTCTATCTCAGTGTTGGTTAAGCCGAGCGAGTTGGTAGTCAAAGGCGAGGAAGGTGGCGGCGACGTGCGCGTGAGTGGCGACTGCCTCGAGGAGGTGGACGACGGCGTTGAGCACGGCGACGGCGTGTCTCGGTCTGCTGAGGGCGTGCGCACGCGCACGGGCGTAGTCGAGTTGTGTGACAACATGAGCGGCAGAGAAGGACGTCGGTGCTCGCCCTGGATCTTGGCCACCCCGCTGTGGCGAGGTGAGAGCCACTGTGGGATGAGTGTCCTACGCTTGGCCCCGAGGGAGATGCGAGACAGCGTGCGGGTGCGAGGGCGGTCGGCTTCCATAATTATGCTCGTGCGGCCATCTAGACATAGGGACATGAGAACTCGCGTGATGGCATCGCGCAGGGGCAAGCCGACCCGCTCGCGCGTGCGCGATAGTTCGACAGCAATTGCGTGTGGCTCCATACCGGCATTGAGGCGGCGCACAGCCCACGCCTTGACTACCGGGATTGCGTCGGTCGACCGCGCATTGAGGCTGTCCACCAGGGCCGAAGAAGTGACAAAGCCGAGTGCTGAGCGTATGCTCTGGAGGATCGACACAGCGTCGTTGAGAGGGTTGCACTGCATGATCTGCCATCAGCGTTGGTGAAGCCGGAGGCGTACCTGAAGCTCAACGTCTGCGAGATTCTTCGCAATAGCGTCGACAATGTTCCCGCTCTCATAGCGCCATCGACGACCGATGTACTCGAGGACGAGTTCAAGTACCCAGGCTTGGGAGCGGTCGTCCGCGATGTATAGAAGAGCATCGACTAACTGCCGGCGGGTGAGTGTGCCTTGAAAGTGAGGTGGAAGAGGGGCAGGGAAGGTCGAGTCGGAGAAGAGTGCGTAGGGGTAGAGCAGGCGTGTTGGCGACTGGCACAGCGTGTGACGAAGACCACGGTACGAAGACTGCTGTCAGAGATGCCACTGTAGTCAGATATACCTTGTCGACTGCAGCACTTGCTGCTGCGCAGTACTCCCTCACGCGCGTCCCCGATAGCAGGCAGTGCCACGCGTATTCCTCGAGCGCAGCGCAGGCAATCTGGGGGTGTCCAGAGGCACGCACGAGCGTCTCCACCAATGCTGCCTCCCGAGGGCCCGGACCACGAGACAACAATGGCTGTGGCCTGGCTCGCGGGGTCTGCTCTGGGATCGCTGATCGCCCCACCGGCGTAGACCACGGTGACGCTGTTGGCGTTTCAGCGCCCATGTCGTAGCCGTTGCCACAGCGAGGGGGAGTGCAAGGAAGAGGTCGAGTCGGTCGCCTGTAGGTCGGGGGCTGCGTGCCTACAGGCAACGGCGATGCAGAAAACGCAGCAAGGGAGAGGAGAGCTGGTGTTGTCGGGGTGATCGGGACGTCGATAGATGACTCAGGCGAGCCTGGGGAATGCGGCAGCAGGGAAGGTAGCTCGATCGTTGGACTGAGCCAGCCAAAGTCTTCGAGACTGTCCCTCAGCCTACGGCCGCTGCGGCTGCTGAGCTTTCTCGAGAGCGAGCGGAGAGGCGACACTGAGCTTGGCGACGTGCGTGGCGAAGCAGACAGCGAGATGGTCCTGCTGCGAGGAGCATGAGGAGGACGCGAGTTTGGTCTCATTGTGACTTGCAGCGGGGTTTGTTCGACGGCGTGCTGTGCTGGTGCTGATCGACGTCGATCTGCGGCAAATCCTTTACCTGCGTGCGCTTTGTAAGATGATCAGATCAGAGTAAGATGAGCAGTAGATGCTATGCCCGAGTTGTGAGAGGAAGGCTGGCGCAGGCTACAGCAGTCAGTCTTATATACAGGACACAGCAGCACCAGACACTTGGGGAGCCGCTGTGCCCCAGTCTCGCCGCGCTTCGCTGTTCCTCGTCGAGAGGATGCAACATGTACAGCACTGTGTGTTCCTCCCCCAAGCAGACGGCGTCAGCAAACAGCGGGGCACAGCGAAGAGGTGACCGTGTGAGTACCGTATCAGGCAGTTAGCCACTTCCTCTACGCCCTGCAACTCATCCCACGGCCGTGGAGCGAACGCCGGCACATCACCCGGCATCGCGTTCGAGGATGTGCAGCGCTGCTCAAAGGGGCATGCTGCCGCGTGTTTGTGCTGGGCAGACAGCTGGCCCCATTGCATGCCACCTTATTCCTCTCTCTGTGTCCTGCTGCAATTGCTCTGCAAACCTCTGGCGTGTGGTGAGGCGCGTACTGGGCGTGGGAACTAGTGAGTGGACATCATCGAACAGTCACATCCGCCACATTCGAGGAGGACGACAGATGAGTACATGAGCAGCCAACACACACAAAGCGTACACGGACGTGACCGGGTCGGGGCGGGCCCCCTTGCACTGCTGGACTCTGGGCGATCTCTCGCACCACTGACGATTAGATTGACCAAGGCCGAAAGGAGCTATAGCGCGTTGTTGTGTGTAGTGTTCTGAACGCAGAGTGATGTGTGTGTAGAGTTCAGTACGAGATTGACGTGTGTGTAGAATTCTGTGTAGGGAGCAGAGTAGGGGCAGCTGAGTCTGCAGCCTTAGTACGGACACGTACGGATAGCCGGGGCCGGGCGAGGTGCCGACGCGACGGGGCGAGAGCGGGGTGTGGAGGTGGGGACGACAGCCACCCCCGGTTCTGGGTCATTCGCCGTGCGCATCGCGTTAGCTGCCAACTCGTCTCTTGTCGATTGTAAGTCTCTCTATTCGGGGTTAGACGGATCAGCTCAGCCATAGCGCACTGAGGGGACGATGAGCTGATGAGAGGGAGTGGACGTCGACGCGCGCTCGCTCGCATCACAAGTCGCGTTCGAGGCTCGCGTCCTGCCATGATCGCGCTCACAGTCCGTCATGCCATGTCGTCCAGTGGCAGCCAGTACGCACATAGTCGCATGTCTCGTTCCTCTAGTGCACACTTGACCTCTACCACCAGCGGTGCTGGTGTGCATCGCCCTCACTGTTGTCCGAGTTTCCTGCACACTTAGATCGCAACAGATCGCCTCTCCTTCACATCGGCCTCTGAACAGACGCCTAGGCATCAGTTGGCCCCTTCATCGCGATCTTGAGCGCCTGCGATCGTCAGCCCAGCCCTCAAGTAAACTCACCTCCTCGAGCTGATCCAGGTCCTCAGTGTTGACCTCGATCCTGCGCATGGGCCGGCCTGTCTCCCGCATGATGGTCTTCACATCGTCCATCGAGCGGTCATCGTGCACAAACGTCACAGCGCATCCCTTGCGCCCAAAGCGACCTGTACGACCTGCCGCGTCAGCAAACATTACCGATTCATGACCCACCAATACGGTGGATGTACGTCTCCACGTCGGGGCGCCAGTTGCCGCCGGGTCCCATGTCGGGAACATCGTAGTTGACCACCATGTTCACCTGCTGGATGTCGATACCGCGCGCAATGACATTGGTCGTGATCAGCACCTTGGTCTTGCCGTCGCGGAAGCCGTCGAGCACCTTGTCGCGCTCGTCGGTCATCTTGTCGCCGTGAAGTGAGGCGACAGAGTGACCCTCAGCAGTGAGGCGCTCATAGATCTCGTCGGCAGTCCTCTTCTTCTGCGACTGTCAGCACTATTTCAGTGGCACCGAATGACTGACCTTACAGAAGACCATGCTCTGTCCGATAGACATGACATCGTACAGCGCAGAGAGGGCATCGAACTTGGCGGCCTCGCCATCGCACACAAGATAGAGCTGCTTGATAGCGTCGACGGTGACATCCTCCTTCTTGAGGAAGATCTGGTTTGCCTCGGGGGCAAAGAGGTTGGCGAAGCGCTGCACATCGTCGGGGAACGTGGCGGAGAAGAGCACGTTCTGCACACCCTCGGGAAGCATCTTCTTGATGCGGAAGGTCTGGTCGCCCAGGCCCTGCAGCTGGATCATCTCGTCTGCCTCGTCGAGAACGAAGACGCGGATCTGCTTGGGGTCGAAAATCGGACGGCGCTGCGACAACATGTCGACGAGCGTACCCGGAGTGCCGATTAGAATGTGGCTCGTAACGGCGACACCACGCTGCCACGACTTTGGCACAGCGAGGAAGGTCTTGATCTGGGTGAACTGACCGAGCTGGTCGACGACACTCTGGATCTGGCGCGCAAGCTCACGCGAAGGGGCCAGGCAGATCGCCTGGGGTGTCATGAGTGCCGGGTCGACACGGCTCAGCATGTCCAAAGCGAACGCAGCAGTCTTGCCAGTGCCAGACTGCGACTGTCCGATGAGGTTCTGGGGCGGGTTCTTCAGTAGCATGGGCAAAGCCTTCTCCTGGATCTTTGAGGGCTTCTTGAAGCCAACAGCGTAGATACCTTTCCGCAGGTCCTCGTGGCTGCGATGTCAGTACTATGCGCCTAGTCTCTCAACTCACATAGGCAGCTCTTCGAACGTTTTGATCGAATAGAGAGGGGAGTTGGGGTCGGCCTGCAGGTCGGCGAGCTTGACCTCGACCTTGAAATCGTTCGAAATCAGGCCAGACACTGCGTCAGAGCCCTCGATATCGTCTCCCGCGGTCGCGGGCTTCTCCCATGCTGAACGTCAGCGCAGAAGACAAGCGATGCAGTGCAGAGGAACATACCGTCATCCATTGTCCCTTCCTTCTTGTCTGACGAGTCTGCAGACTTCGACTTGTCCTCCGTCTCCGAGGGCTTCTCCTCTGCCTTGGTAGAAGCAGATGCCCCTCCAGGTGTGAAAGCTGGAGCCGCAGCTGATGGCTTGAAGCTAGGTGCTGTTGCTGCGAGTTTTGATGGGGATGCAGGCGCAGGCTCAGCTGCTGGAGCAGCAGCAGGGGTGGGTGCTGGACGGTTCGCACCAGCCAGGGCCTTGCCAAAGAGGGGGTTGGCCGTGTTGGGGCGTGGGCGCTCCTTGGCTGCTGGAGACGAAGGCGCGGCCGCTGCTGGCTCGTCTGTCGACAGGCCACCGATTCGAGATGCTAGAGATGCCAGGCCAGGAGAAGACTCGCCTGTCGTCAGCTGCTGATGTGCAGCTACAACCTACGCTGAGATCGCTCAGATTGGGCTTTGTCCTCTGTCGGTGCGGGAGCAGCTTGGGTTAGTGTCTGGTCCATGGATACGAGACGAGACGCTGGGGAGCGGCGACTGGGTGACGGTGGAGGGGGGAGGGATGGGCGACACAAAGGACGGTGCACTGATCATCCGTTGGGACAGTATCGCCGACGAGCGTCCGCCAGCGTGTCGCGCAGCATTCCAAAACACAGCTATGCTCGATCTCCACATCTTGTAACCACACAGTCGCTCTTCTTTGCAACACGATACCGCTAACCCTGCCTCTAACCCTAGGGTCGATTTCACAGCGTCGATATCGCTCAACAGGCCGACACACAACTCACCAAAGCCGCCTAAGCGCTTCCTGAGGTCCTCGGGGGAGTCGTCTTCCTCGCCGTCGGAGTCGGCCCAGTCCTTGGACATCGTGGAGAAGCGGCTGGGGTGGAGGGTGGGGGTGGTGAGGCGCGGACGGGCGCAGGGGCAGGGGTATGGGCGGTGGACGAGCTTGTTTAAGCAAGTGGAGACGGGATGCAGACAGGAGCTTGAATCTTCACAAGTCAAGAATCACAGATTTTCAGCAGTATCCGCAGAGCAATGCACAAGACAAGCGACGGGCAATAGGGATGGATGATAACAGCGAGATGAGGTCGATGAGGGCTGTTGACAAGACGGTCCGGCGTGGAAATTACGGTGATGCAGCGGGGCACCTTGCTGACATGGTGACGATTTTCCGGAGCTGAGCGGCCTCCACCATTGCCACTGCCAGAGCGGGCTTCGGCAGTCTCAACGTCCCGACCGACGACGTCTACAGTCGCTCAACTACTCAAGAGCCATCGATGTAAGCAGCACCGAACCTGGCCCCTACCGGACTGCAGATTCAAGCTTCCATATATCCAAATCGTGGGCGTGTCTATCACCTGCCGTGTCTACAAAACGCCATCAATTATTCTGAACAGCCACTGTCACCCTTATCTGCACCCAGCCCACAGCCGGGGCTTACCTCGTCCCGCTTAGTGATCTTACTGAGCTTGCACACTCCGCAGCTTTCCAGCGAATCAGGGAAGGTCAACTGCGTCTCTCGCAAGTCGCACTGCCTGACGTTCCCACCATCGCACCATACCATTGGCACCACGCCCTCGAGGTGCTCGTTTCCTGCAAGGAGGATGGTTGTGAATGGCCTCTGGAATGTGATGGACGTGAAGTTGTTGTCCTTGAGATTGCTATCGTCAGCAGGCTCATGCAACTTCACCCACAGAGTGTCCAGCTGGGAGAAATATTCAAAGGCCGGGCAGTCGCCAGCCAGACCGTTGTTCGAGAGATCGCTATCTGTCAGCTTGGCCGCCTAGCTGGCACATACAGAGATGTCAACGACGTAGGGATGATCGTATCGAGCAGGGTCTCGTTCCAAGCGACCGAGTCATAGCCCAAACCGTTGATTGTGCTGTCATCAGCATTAGTGGAACCGACAACTCACAGAGTCCTCATAGAGTGGCTGTACGCAACATTGGGCAGCTCGCCCTTCAACCCATTATTAGCCATCAAGATCAGACCCTCGATATGCGGCATCATCCGGAAGTCGATGTTGACCAGCTCCGTGAACGCCGTGTACTCAATGTCCAGCGTCGTGAGATTCAGGTTGCTCATTTCCCGAGGGAACGCGCCCCTCGGGTGGCGAACAGTCTCGCCACCGTCCTTGACGTCCGTCCCAACGATGCGCAGTCTCCTTAGCGCGGCGAGGTCGCCAATGGATTCGGGGATTGACGCAGGGACGATCTGTTCCTCGAGGGAGCTGTTGTTAGCGGTGATGCCATCGACTGCGCTTACAGATGCGTGACTCGATTGTTCTCACACCGGACGCCCTTCCAGCCATGGCAAGGGTTGACACCTTTGCCCCAGTTCCCCTCCGTGAAGAGGCGGAGTCTGGTCGCCTCGGAGGTCTGGTAGATGTCGATCAAGGAGCAGAACTGCAGGGCCGCTCCAGTGCCCAGGGGAGCGTCCTTTACGTCGTCGCGGAAATCGTTGCCCGCTTCGCGTAGAAGCGGCTGGCAGACATTGCAGGGGTAGGACGAAGGAACATCTGCCTCTGCGTTACGGTATAGGGAAAGACACTCCTCGAGCCCTGCTGCGTCGACTACAGTGTCTTGAGGCAAGGGTATGTTGCTCACGTTGTCGTCTGACTTCTTCTGCGTGAGTGACACCGCTACCGGAACGGCGATGATGATGGCAAGGAGTACAGCTCCAACAACCCAGGCAATCCGCTTAGCCTGTCATCAGTACTCCACTCAAGCGTTTCATTTACCTTTCTCGAGAAGCGCGGTTTCGGTGGAGGAGGAGCCTCAGCGCCAGGTACTCCCAACTTGATCTCTTGCGCGTCCAGCCATCCAGGCGAGGCGGAAGTGAGACCCTTTGTCTCTTCGGGTGGTTGTCCAAAGTCATTGTAATGATCAAGCCTTGTCGCTGGGAGAACAGATTTGGGCTGAGCAGGTCGTGTGGTCTCCTGCGAGGGATTAAAGTGCACTGCGTTGGAGTTGGGAGCGGAGGACCCCTGTATGCGACGCCCAGCGTCGCGAAGTATGCTCTTGAACGAACTAGGCTCTGACGGCTGTTCAGCCTGCCGAGTCTTGGATGGCATAAGAGCTTTCAACATGGTCGGGGCACGCTCAGACTGATCCTCGCTGCACTTCGAGTCGCACTTGGTGTCGGAGCTGCTCTCCAGCTCGATGTATTTGTTGCGATCCGATTTCGCCACTGGTACAGTCGAGTGGTCAACAACGGTCTTGGCCTTGGCTGAGAACGGCTTGTTGACGTCTGCAAGATCCAAAGGAGCCGGAGGCCCACGGCGAGGATTGGATGACGAAGGTGTGGCCGAGCGCGACTCGTCTACATTCCGGAGGGGGGAGGTTGAGCGGGAACTGCCGTCCGGGACGTCCCCATGCTCACCGCTGCTTGGTGCTTTGACATCCGCAGGGGCGAAAAGGAGCGAGGCGTGCCGGCTCTCGTGCTTGGCCGCCAGCATTGTGGGCCTAGCAGGCCCCTTCGGGACTGAGCTCAGCTCCAGTCCCTCACTCTGCCCCGCGAAATGCCTGGTGGTAGTGGGCAGGCTAGTCGCAGCCCGCATGCTTTGCCACATCCGTCCCGTTTTCGAGCTGGACGTGATGGTGTCAGGCCCGGAAGTCCCCATATATGATGTTGTGCGTTCTGGGAGCGTAAAGTTGTGCCCCGGCGCGTACTGCTTAGGCGACAAGATGATAGAGACCGAGATGGGGCGAGATAGTACACCAGTCAATGGCGTGTCAGAGGTGAGTTGGTAAGAATGAACAAGCACTACAGGCCAGATGGCTTCCCAGTCAGCAGCTGTGTGAGCGGCGAGTCTGTGAGCTTTGGGCCCATGTTCCAAGCCCCTGTAGAGGTGCGAATGACCCGAGGCCACCATGAGTCGACGACAACATGGATAATTGATGTGATGGGTGCGCTTGTCCACCTGCGCCCGGGGACAATACGGCAAAGGGGTCCAAGCGAGCGTACCGGGAGTCTGTGCCATGCAGTAAACAGGCAGGCAGGCATGGTGGCGTCCGGGAGGCTTGGGACTCTGGGGGCTTGGCCGGCTTGAAGTATGCCCGAAGCGGGTGTGCTCGGATGCTTGTAAGCAGCATTACGGAACAAAGAGAAGAGAGGCCACAGCATGGGATGATTTGTGATGCGCCTCTGTACACGAGGACATCGATCATTGCAGAGCGGGCGAAGATAACAATCGCTCACTGGGCCTCATATTCGCGACGGCAGCGCGTCGATCGGTGGAGGGCGGTGGCGCAACCGTGGGAGTGTTTCATGCTTGTGGTCATTTACGTAACGCCTATTTTCAGCATGCGCGGGAGCAGATTACAACCCCACTGGCGTGCGATGCGACGTCATTTCCGGAGCAACTGCAATCGCTCAACCCAGCGGGATTGCACTCCTCCGCTGCTTCTCGAGAGCTGAAGTCACGTCCGAGAATCGTGGCAACTTCATCTTCTATCATACGCGCGTCGTCTTTAACACGCCTCGAAGATTTTATCTCGCTCCTTAGAGACAGTTATCGTTGATTCCCCAGTATCCAGCACGCGTCGACGCCTCTGCTGTGTCCCGCTCGCCCACCATGTCCTCGCCCAAGCCCACACTCGTCGTCTATGGCGCAACGTCGTACACGGCGTCCAACCACCTCCTCCCATACCTGGCAACCCATCACGATATCGACAAGATCCACCTGATTCTCGCTGGCAGGAACGCGGACAAGCTCGCAGCCCTTGATGCTAGCCTGCCCAGTACCGGGCCTCGGCGCGAGGTGGTAGTGCTCCGGCTTGACGACGCAGCTGGCGTGGACTCTCTTGTGGGGCGGGCAAACGTGATTGTCAACTTTGCAGGTGAGTGCGACTCGGGCTCTCATTCTCGCTCGCAGAGCAGTAGACTGACTTCCAGGACCATATCAGCTGCACAACGCGGACGCTCTCATTCAGTACGTGTCTTGCGAAGAGACGCGCAGCCACCTATATGCCTACTAACCCCACAGCGCCTGTGCTCGGCTAGGCAAGCACTACGTCGACCTCAGTGGTGAGGTGAACCAAATGGCCGAGGCGGTCCACAAGTACGACTTCCTCGCGAGCAAGACTGGCGCCATCATCGTCCCCGCCTGTGGGTTCGACAGTGTCCCAGCGTAAGTGCTGCTGTCGCTGACCCCGCGCGCTGACATGCAGCGACCTCTCAGTCTACAGCGCTCTCAGCGCACTGCAAGGCCATGTCGGCAGCCATGTAGGCCTGCGCGCCTCGACCAACTTTTATGACCTCGCCGGCGGCGTCTCAGGAGGCACTTTGGCCTCTGTCGGCGCAGTCAGCGAGTCAGGCGCAGGCTTCAACCCCATGTTCGAGTATGCCCTCTGCCCTTGTAAGCTGCTCGCCTACAGCAAAACTGACACACCAGCCAGCGAGCTCGTCAGCGCAAAGCCAAACCTCAGCATGGTCAAGCGCGCGCCCGTCCGCATCGCCGGCGCACCCACCATCGGCGCGTTCTTTGTCGGCGAGATGATCGACCTCGCCATCATCCGCCGGTCGTGGTTCCTCTCCCGCCTCGACACCAGTCTCCTCCCCGAAGCACACGGCCGCAAGTCTAATGAGCCCGTGCACTCCGCGAACACTGCTTTTGCCGAGGCATTCTCCGCCATGGGCCCCATGCGCGCGAGCAACATCTTCCTCGCATACATCTGGTCCGCGGTCATCCTCTTCGCGGTGGGTCTGTACGCGTCCTCCAGGATCGTGCGCGATGCACTTTCCAAATGGGTCCCGCAGCCCGGCGAGGGCCCGTCAATGGAAGCCTGCGTTAAGGGCCACACCCGGGTCACGAACGTCTCCGTCTCCGATGATGGAAAGTATGCCGTCGTCACGCGCTACGCGGGAGCCGGGGACCCGGGCTACTCCCACACGGGCAAGCTCATCGGCGAGGGCGCGCTTGCTCTCATCCTGCCCCCGCCTAATGGCTTCACCCTGCCGCCCCTCGCGCAGACTGGTGGTCTGCTCACCCCCTCCACTGGTATCGGGAAGGTCTTCATTGAGCGCCTGCGCGTCCACGGTGTGGCTACGATCGAGAGCGAGATCATCGAGCTCTCGGGCGGCCAGGAGGGCAAGAAGGACCTCTAGGAGGATTTAGTAAAACGGCTGCACGGGTGGGGATTGCCCCGGCGTGCGAGCTTATAGACTTCGAGAATGGATGTATGGCTTGCACACATGAGGACTCGCGAGCGCAGCTCGCCAGTATACACACTACAGAGTCTTCACCGTTATCTTGCTATGCTTGAGTGCGGAGGCGAGTGTTTGCAGCCAGTTCTGTTTATTGCTGCCTCACACCCTGTCCCCATGCCACACTTCTTCCCCGCTCGAACCTCACCCGCTTCTCCATCTTCCCAGTCACCCCTTCACTCTTCACCACAACCTCACGCTGACCATCCGAGAACGACCCGATAGACTCCTCTTCCGCATCTCCACACTCTCCAGCCTTAGCCTCACAAGGAAGTGCCACAGGAGAAGGCGGAGCCAGTGTCCCCTCCGTCATGGCGTCCCCACTACTACCCTGCATGGCTGCGAGAGCTGTCCAAGCTCGCGCTGAGGCGCGCTGCATACGTGCTGGGGCGGCTGGGGTAGCCTTAATGGGCGAGGAGTTCGTCTTAGAGGGGGTGGGGTAGTTCTGCCAGGTGCGCGGGTGGAGTGGTTTCGCTGGGTGGAGGAGGATCGGGTCGTCGCTCTCGCTGGGATGGTCTTTCTCGCTAAGGTTGTCGCGGACAGCCATCTTCAGAGGAGGAGATGTGGTCACGGGAGCAGTGGACACATGAGCAGGCGGCACATGAGCATTTGAGACCGGAGCATCATGCACTGGAGCCGTAGACGCCGGAGCGGTCAATGGCAGATAAGATGACTCGGGGCGCGACCATGCGCGGCGCGGAGGCATAGGAGTAGGGCGAGGTTTAGGATGAGTTACCTGAGGAGATGTCTCTTCGCGAGCGCCCATCACCTCGGGGTCAGGTGCGCTTATAGCGTCGACCGGGGCGTGGTTGTATCCTGGAGGCGCGTCGAAGGGCAGATACTCTACGTCCAGGTCGTCCAGCGACTCTTCGACCTCGTCTTCCTCCCTGGAAGGACTGAGAGGCGGGTGCTTGGTGTCCGCTGAGAAAGTAGGGCTGGGCCGCTCGGGGCTGTAGGGAGGTTCGTCCACTGCGGACCAGCGTCCTTCGCAATTGTGGTTGGTGTGCGCTGTGCGCGCAGGCCTGGGGCGCCGGGGAAGGGAGTATGTTACATCTGCAGGATGGTTGTTGGCGAGGTCAGCATCGTGATAAGGGTCAGTTGCATTGATTAGTGGCACCTCGTTGCGATTATTGTTGCGGTTGAGTATACGCGGAGTGGGACGGACCCGAGGCGTGCGGGGGTAGCCGACATGACCGCCATCGCCAGGAGCGGTGTCCCACTGTGGGGAGAGGTCATAAGTGTAAGTGTCAAATATGGGATGTGAATCGACAGGCGCAGCGTCGCGGATAGGAGCAAGCCCGGGACTGGCGTGATACTGTGAGGGGACGTAGTTTTGCGATGGATAGCCAGGGGCAGCTCGGAGGCGACGAGAACGAGCAGGTGTAGGTGGAAGTACATGTGCTCGTGATTGGGTGAGGGCATCGGCAACGAAACGCCCGTCACTCGTGAACACGCCGTGGGGCGTCCACCACACCGGCACAGCCGGGCGGGCGGAGTAGGGCACACTAGGAGACCAGGACTGCCAAGGAGGGGTAACATGACTGGGCGCTGGGGGGAGGCTGTGCCAACCTTCCTCGGGCGCCAGGTATGATCCAAGATGTGCGTCGCCATACGCTTCATAGTTGGTGTCGTGATGTACCGGGTGAGTAGCGTAAGCTGGGTCCCCTGGGGATGCTCTGCCGCCTTCCTCGCCGGGGCACATCACATCGTACAGCCACTGCGGGGGCGAGTCGGAACGCAGCTAGCGATCAGATCAGCTGCAGCCCGCACAACGCACCGCCCTATTCGCACCGCCGCCGAAGTCGCCCAGATCGGCGAAACTGCGCACCCCACTCCCGCCGAGTAGGGATGCCTTTGACATGCCGAGGAAGCCTGGAGCAGTTGGTCTACGAGGGTTCTGCTCCTCTAGGTGATGAACATCGGTCAATCCCAGATGCTCAAATAGCGCCTGCCGCTCCATGAGACGCGCTGTGGTGATACTGCTGTGCCCTCCGCCTGAGGAAGGAAAGGTAGAGCGGAAGGGCCGTGCGCGAGTCTTGTGCAACGCGCGGTCATACTTCAAATTGAGTGAGCGTTTGTTAGGCCGCCGGAGCACGGTCATGAGCGGTCAGTCGTAGGTGAGTGAGAGCAGTGGCAACAGGTTGAGACGAGAGAGTGAAGTGTGAGGATGGTGAAGAGAGTGAACGTTAAGTAGAACGAGGAAGGTCAACTATTGCAGCGGTTATGAACGGAGCGGGTGGGCACGTGACCGGGTATTCCTACAGCCCGACGCGTCGAGAATGGTTGCTTGCTGTCCTCATGTTCGAGCTCTCGCAACATTTCCATCAACGCAACAATGCATGCACACGGCGGCCAAACTCAATGCTCCCCATCGCATCACTCCCCTTGCATACCGCCTCGCACTCCAGAATCCACCCCCCAATCCGCACATGCCTCGCATCGCAGAGCTGCTCACCTCACTGATCATACTGATCTTATCTTGGCACGTTGACGACCAAGCGCCCTGCTGACGCAAATTTCACTCCAGCGCCCATTACACTCTACAGCCGACTCTGTCCCTCATAAGCTTTGCTCTACGTAGCACCTACTCACAATGCCGACATCCTCCATGGGCTCTCTGGACACCCACTTCCACCCGCGCCAATTCGAAGACTACGATGTCCTCCGCCACCGGCCGCACAAGACGGCCATGCACCTCCTGAACGCGCTGTCAGCGACGGCCGTGTTCCGTATCTGGCCGTCGCTGATGTTTTCTGGGGCATGGGCTACCATGGTCGTGCTAGTCAATCTCAAGACCGACACGAAGATGGAGTTCCCCAACACCATGATCACTGTGCTCGGTGGGTGGAGGTTATAGCGTCTCGCTAACGCTGCCCAGGTGTTCTGCTCGGCCTCACGCTCAGTTACCGGTATGCATTGCCGCAGAGTGTCACTGACCACCTCGCAGGACTTCGTCCGCGTACGAAAAGTACTCTGAGGGGCGGAAGATGTGGTCGCAGATCACACTTGGGGCACGCCAGTGGGCGAGGATGGTGTGGCTCCATTGTGAGTGTGGACTTCACCAGACGACCGGAGCTGATCATCACAGGCCCAGACACAGTGCTCTCCGAACCACCGGCCGATCCCAACGAACTCGCGCAGGACATTGCACGCGGCATCGTGGAGAAGAAGACCATCGTGCAGATGGGTCTTGCGTTCGCTGTGGCAGTAAAGCACTACCTCCGCGGCGAGGAGGGGATGTGAGTTGTGCTTCCCTTCTCAGTGGATCTGACACCAGCTACTACGAGGACTTGTACCACCTCGTCTGCTTCATGCCGAGCTTTGACATGCCATCTGCCATGCCTGCGCACAACGCCAACATGAGCCCCGGCTTGCCATCGCTCACCGGTCCCCGTGGCGCCTCGTACCCTGCCGACTCGCCTCTGACTCCGAAGACACCCCGCTCTGCCAATGGTGGACCCAAACTCCGCCCAGCCGAGGACCCACCCCAGTTCCGGCTCTCTGACCTGTGGCCGCGCCGCCGTCGTGCAAAGGCCAACAGCGGGGGAGACCACCGCTCCGACTGCCAGCCGGGCGAGTCGGATCTGCACAGCGGAAGGGGTCAGAACGTGCCCCTCGAGATCATCATGTTCATGTCCTCGTGGGTGTCTGAACTGTCACGCCGCAAGACTATCGACGTGCCCACAGGCAATGCGTTGCAGCTCGCGCTTAACCAGCTGAGCGACGCGCTTGTCGCCCTCGAGCGCATCCTCACCACGCCCATCCCGTGGAGCTACAACGCGCACATTTGGGAGGTTGCCTGGATATACATCCTCGCCCTGCCGTTCCAGCTCTACGCGTCCAAGTTCGGCTGGGCAACGGTGCCCGCCACTGTTGTATGTATCCTGCCGCGTCTGTGCTGACTCGCAGATCACGACGCACATCGTCATGGGGTATGCAAGCATCGCCGAGGAGGTGCGTGCGGTGTTTCATGCGCTCGGGTGCCACTGTGGCAATGATCGGCGCCACACTCGACCCACCACCACGCTGACTGCAGATTGAGAACCCCTTCAACTTTGACAAGAACGACCTCAACCTTGGCTACTTTTGCCGCGAGATCATCGCCAAGGAGCTTGATGCGATCACCGGGCACTCTGTGGACGACCCGGCCGAGAGCATCTTCACGCCTGCGAACCGCCCGCTCGGGTGCCACCACCCGTCGGCGGACCAGCTGGCTGAACAGTCGATTAGTGAGCTGAGGCAGCGTCTGGCTGCTCGTAGCGAGTTCAGCCGCCTGAGGCCAAGTTCTACGACGTTTGTTCGTTCCTCGTCGTCCCTCGTTGCTGCACGGCAAGATTCAGTGTAATGGACAGAGCAGCTGCGCACGCCCGCGAGGCGTGTGCCAGGTCCAGGAGTTAGGCGTCGTATGTATATCCCTCCCTATCTATGTATAACCACGATCGTGCACTGCGTTGTTTGCTTTGGCGTACTTGGAGTAATCGTTGATCGCGGGACGGCCAATCTACATGCCACTACGGGAGGCCGTAGCCCATGACCCGAATGGGGCAGTGTGTGCTAGGAGTAATCAGTATGGAGGGCACACCAAAGGGATGCTAGAGGGACTTGTTGTGGTAGAAATAGGAAGATTGCGACGTCCAGTGAAGTCATAATGGCGGCCCCGGTCTCCTTCGAAGATGAAGGACATACGCAAACCAAACATGCTCGATCGCTTGACGCAGCCGGCTCGTTTGCCCTGATTACTAGGGAAATCCGGCCCGGTCTGCAGTCCTTGATCATTCGACAGGACCGCTGCGACCTCGACGGCCGAGGAAACTCATGGCTACACTGACTTAGCTGGCTATCCTGAAGTATCTATCCTAGATGCGGTACCGACACTGTGGGTTGCTCGAGTGGCATTTCGCTTCCACATCCCTGCACTCGCTAGCTGCTCGATTGATATAATGGTCCCCGCACGATGGGTTTTCGGACCACGTTGGACCTCCTGTGCACACAACTGAGAACCAGCCGATGGCGGAGAGCGGGATCGAGGATGGACTCTGGCTTATTACTACTGCTAAAGTACGGTCCCCAGTGTGAGTGTGCGAATCGGGCCTAACCCAATCCCCAATCGAATGCCGCGGCATCGCCTTCGACGGGTTGGTGTTCATGGGTCCGTGAGATCAGCAAACCATCATGGATGGGAGTCGTCATACTATTAAAAACTAAGCATGGAATAGCTTGTTTTCTGCGTGATCCCATGGCTCAGCGCGAATCGCGGATCGCTGGAACGATCCCCCGACGCCATGCCTGCAATTGATCAGGTGCGCCATCGCCGGCTGGTGGCGCCGCAGTGGCGTATATGACGAAGGTGTGCTATGTGCTACAGGACACGGACTGCCGCGCCTGGCCGAGACAGCTCGTGTCGATGCTATACAACTGTGTGAAAAGAAATTGGTTAGAAGCAGTGCGCACAGGCTAGCGAGCGTGCGTGCATGCCGTAGATACCAGAGACACTGGTCGCTTGTGGCTTGGCGGCCCACCGGCGGCGACCAAGATAATCCAAGTATGTTCCCTCTCTCCCTCACGACTACTCCCCTAATGCCCGACGTCATCTCCCACGATCAGTGGTTGGTGCCGACTCATGCGACTCAGTTCCCAAGTTATGCTGAGACCTCGCAGCAGCACTGAATTGTGCCAAAGTGGCCGCTGTCGAGGAATTAGGAACCCGCTCGAACACATTATCGGTTTGTCTCGTTGCCTCTACGAGTAAAAATGTGGACGGGCAGAGATGCACTACGGCTCTCGTGACGTGATTCCGAGACCACGCGATAGGCCAGCCCACCCTGCCACCCTTTGCCAGCTCAGGCCTGTCCGGCTTGTCGTCCGTCCGGCTGCTCGGCTCTCCGGCATCGGCACAGGGTGGGCGGCAGGATTACTGGCAGGGGCGGAGATGAGGCAGAGACATGGGGCAGGACTATAATTTCAAGAGTAAACAATGCAGAACGCAGGGTTGCTTGCTGATGCAAACTGCGCAGGAAGGGATGAGGAGGGGGTTCATCGCACACCCGGCCGGCTCGCGGCTCTGTTGTTCGGTCGATATGTAGTAATAAAATATAGGTAGCAGTAACCAGAGCCAGGCAGAGAGAGGTTCCTACATGGCGAGCGAGCTAGCAGGCGCGGGAACGGTTGTGGGTCGGAACTCTGACCCAATTCAGGAAGGGGCGGGACGAAGCCGGTCTGCAGGGGTGCCTGCGGGATCTGCCAACCGCCTGCAGGAGAACATGAACTGGGAGGGAGACGTGCAGGGGTGTTTACAGCATGAGCCATGGGCCATCCAGGCCGCCGGGAGACGACAGCTAGGCCTAGCATGCGCCATCTTACGGCTTGTTGTGTTGAGTGACATGTTATTCAGGAGGGAGTCGAGGTATCTACCGTTCCAGAGCGTTACTCTGCTACCCAGAGATCCGAGATGAGAGCATCTCAAGCCGAGGATACAGTACAAAACAAGGAAAAAACGAATGAGGAGAGTCTGGGATGAAGGCACCGCCGTGCGCTTATTACTTTCCTGCCATCGAGAGTTGCTCACAGCTGGGAGTCTGCTGCAGAGGACATTGAGGACGTAACGCTTGGAAAATAAGAAGAAAATAGAGATGGCAGCGACAGCCGCTGCATGTCCCACAAGCTGCGTTCCCGCGCGATGGGTTACAGGCAACGCATCGCAAGGCAAAGAAAGAACCGCCTTCGGGGCGCAGAAGCAGAAGCAGAGCAGAGCAGAGCACTAGAAGAAACGACGCCCACTGGACCGGGAGCGCAGTGTACATCCCATCATCGCAGTTTCCCATTGAGCCAACTGCGCCAGGGCCGAGTGACCGGGTGGCTTGCGCCAGGGAATTAGGGCAAAAGGCACTTTGTAGATACCGCCGCCCAGGTCAGAGTGGGCTGGGGTGGATGGATGTGTGAGAACGGCGAGGGAGAGAGAGGAGTGAGAGAGAAAACATGACGGGCCAAGCCGAGGTGAAGCGAAAGCGTAGCAGGAGGAGGGAGCATGTGCACAAGCGAGCAATGCAAGTAGCATAGGAAAAAGTCAAAGGGAAACACGGGGCGAGAGAGCGATCATTCAGGCGGAGGGCTCCTACGGCTACAGGAGTCTAAGACTACCAGGCGAGGCAGGTGGGGAAGTGTGGCTGGGTCGGTGTGGGTACGGGGAGGCGGCAGCGGCAGCGGTCATCAGGCTTTCGATTCCGGCTGGGCGGCCGGTGTATGCACCAGTCCTCGTATGAATCACCGCCGAGACAACAGATCCAGCCAGCCAGCAGCCACAGATAGAGACAGAAACGCAAGCCAGAACAGACAGACACAGCCGCCAGACAGACACACAGACTCCGACCCAGACCCAGCTCCGGTCTCTCTTTCTTACAACTTGCTGTTTTCTGTGCGAGAGATCATACTCTCGATTTCCATCACAAAGAGTGTGCAACGCCGCTCCTCCGCTCCCCTCCTCCCGTTGTCCGCCATCTGTCCATCACTCACCTCTCTTCCGAACTCCTCGTCTTCGTCGCAGTCGACACTACCTTGTGGTCTCACCAGAACCAGCTGCCCGACCTCTTGACAAAGGACGGATTAACTCCCACCACCCATCACCCTCCTCTGCCGATCTCTGCCACTGCCGTCCGCTGTGAGCACGTCCCCTCGGATCATTTCCAGGCCGACACCGAGCGCTCTCGCACTGTCAACACGTAAGTACCACCTCGCTTGGAACCAGCTCGCATGTTCTCGAGAGGTTGTTCAGAGCACTGCTAGTGGTGGTGAATGACGGCGGTCACGCATGCCTCGCTGCTTGGCTGCTCATTCTGCTGGCCGACTGCGGTAGTGCCCTGACGGCTATGGGAACAGAGTTCGGCATCAGCATTGCACTAGCGGTATGAGCTACAACATGTGGCATGGGCCGCCGCTTCTGCCTTGCAGAGGCCGTGGGTTCTCGAGAACTGCGGGATACCTTGAATGCCGAATAGCATGTTCGGCGTGGGCCTTCATCATTGCGTAACGTTACTTGCTCCTCATCATCGCAGTCCGCTGCCCGTGGCACCTTGTGGCAAGTGTCCAAGTGGGCCTGTCGGATCTCGCTTGGGCGCCTCCTCTCCCTTCTGCCTGTCCTCTTGATCTCCTCTCTGCTGCTCGTGCTCTGTTCGTGCTCGTGCTCAACCGTCATCATCTCGTCGGCTGATCTGCACCTCTACCGCTACCACTAGTCACTAGACCCCTCTCCTTGTCTCATTTGCTGGCGCGGCACGGCGGTTGCCACTCCCAAGCATCCTACGTTGCAGGGTGTAGTGGCGGCAGCGACGGCAGCTACATCATCAGTGAAAGACGGAGGTGGTGGTGGCGGCGGCGGCGGCGGCAGCGGCGCTGCGTGCCAGCTGACGACGAGATCTCGCAGACCATAGCAGACGTAGCACGGTGCCGTACTGACTACAACAGCGCGGTATCAACCCATTCCCCCCTCCTCCTCCTCCCACCGCACTGGCTTGACTCTCTTCGTCTAAAGAGTAGTGGCGCCGCCGACACGCACGCCCACTTTCGCTTCCTTCGATCGCTGTCGTCCATCATCATCGTCATCGGCTGGGCGAAACCCAGTTACGGAAGTACCGACCCAGCTGCCTCTACGTAACGGACGGCAACAGCCGGGAAGCCCAAGTTTCGCCCGACGATTCGTTCCCCTGGCCACCCTCCAGCCCGTCCTCTGTGACAAGACATTTCCGGCTTGCGTTGCCTCTTCATCTGTTCCGCATCTCAATCGCCATCATCTCGACCTCGTCCCAGACCACAGTCCGCTAGCCGGACCAGTCGCACGCTCGTTCTATAGTCTTGGTCTCGACGATTTTTTTTTGGACACCACCACCTCTTGCTTGGGCCATCGCCGTCACCGCCGCCGCCGCCGCAGCCTGTCTCGGAACCTCTTCCCTTGTGACCCGTCGCACAGTACGTCAACGCTCGGTTAGCCGGCCTGGCGATAAACAACACGGCGACAGCGACCGAGAATAATCGTGAGATCTTACCACCACCACCGCATGCCATGCATGCTATGTGCGTTGTAGCTGACCACCCCAGCTTGCTTGCGCGCGACATTCAATCAGTCTATCGCAACTACCATCACCTCCACCACGCCTCCCATTACCCACTGCCGCTGCTCATCGCGCAAGTTGCAGGTCGATCTTGGCACTACGTCAGCTCGGTCGCCTCTATTAGCCACGGCTCAGACAAGCTCAAACAGACTCCCGTCGCTGTTCCACACAGCCGTCGGTTGGGTCATTTGATCTCTGCGCTGTTCACAGGCAGAAGCTAACATCGACTCCTCCACAACAGTTGGTATCACTATCAAACATCAAGACCGAAAGCCACACAGTGATCTACGCGAGGGCCCGGCGTACGTGCAACGTGGGATCGACGTGCGCAGGACTCATCGCACGCGCTTCGCCGCGTCACATTCTCATTTTGTGTTAGGAAAGAGGAGGAGAATCAGTCGCGCTGCTGCTGGGAACTCTGTCCAGGATGAGGAGGCGAGCAGAGAGCCCGCTGGGAGCGGAGAGTCATGGTGCGTAATCTTTCTCTCTCATCTGGAGGCTTGCCCCCCCACTGTGGGGCGATGCCTCAGCGCGTCAACTGTCGTCGTCAATGCTAACCGTCGCAGAGCAACATCCTGCGAAGCGTGCGCGTCGCGGCTCAGGCGGCTCTCGCTCCAACTCGCCATCTGCCAGCTTCCAACAAGAACAACAACCACCACCGCCCCTGCAACGCCCACCAAGTGCGGCCGACGTATCGCCCAGGGTGGTGAAGGAGTCGCCGTCACGTTCGTCGGTGCCTCCGCTGCACCCGCTGCCGCAAGCTGCGTCGGGCGAGGGTGGTGACCGCCCAGAGCGTCCACCAAGTGATCCGGGATCAGAGCGCCGGACGTCCTTTCAGTCATTCTCGGCTGCGGGGCACGCCGCGCAGTCGTCGCAGCCACCATCTCGCGGGACTTGGGCTCCCAAGTGGCCGGCAGGTGGTCACAGGAGCCGGCATTCCATCGACACGCCTGTGGTCAACCTCAAGTCTCCGTCCCCGCCGGCTACCAGCCCGGGAACAAAGGGAGAGCGCAATGCTGAAACCGCGCAGTCGTCAACCGGCGGTTCTGAGATCGTCTTCACTCGAGATGTGACAAACAGGCAACCGCGCAGCATGATGGCGTGTATGCGCTGCCGTCGGCAGAAGTGAGTGCAGAGGTTGTGTGCAAGAAGCTGACGGGCAGGATGAAGTGCGATGGTCCTGGCAAGGAGCCGTGTCGTGGTTGCCGACAAGCCGGCGTGCCATGTGTGTTCGACTCGCGTACACGACCAAAGTCGATATCAACGCTGCCAACGCGGCCATCGCCATTCTTCGGAGGACCCATGCCGCAAGGACGAGGAGGAACACCGGGCGGCGGAGGACCAGCGTTCTACCCTATGACACCGCAAGCGGCACCACCGATCACGTCTAGGCCTGCGATGGTGCCGGACTATGTCATGCGCCAGGCTCGCGAGCCCATGCCACCACCGCCAAAGGGCTCCATCTCGTCGCTCGCCTCCGTTGCTGCACCATACCCACCTCCCCTGCGCGCCCACTCCCCTCCTCCGTTGCATGCGCCGGCACAGCCCGGCCCTCCCATCCAGCAGTACTACCCAGGACATCCGGGGCCACCGCCACCGCCCGGTGGACCGGGTTATGGTGGCCCACCGCCTGCCCCGCCGCAGCAGATGCAGCCCGCACCACCCCCATTGGAGGCGCGCATAGACGGGAGGTTGCGCAATCTGGAGACGCAGTTTCGTTCAGTGTCGACGCTCCCCGCGGCTGTGGCGGGCATTCAAGCGACGCTCAACTCGCTCCTCCGCGCACAGGACGCGCTATCAAGCCAGCTGTCGGGTGGCCAGGCGCCCCCGTCTGCGGGTGGAGTTGCTCCTCCGGGTTCTGCGACTGCTGGGCCCCTGCGTGCTGCAGCAGAAGTGCCAGAACATGTGTGGGAGAGCTACCGCGTCGGCGCGTGGCCGCTGACTCCTTGGCTGCCGGGTATCTCGCCCTTAGCTGGGCTGCCAGGGTTGGTGCTCTCATGCCTGGGCAAGCGCGCGGCTATTGAGCGTACTGACGCAACGCGGCGCGACGGCGCTGCTGCTGCTGATGCGATTATTGCTGAGATCTCGCGTCTTCTTGGATCCCGCGTGCCTTGGACGCGCGACGAGGTGCTGTCTATGGGCGTGTACTCGTGAGTGACCAGCTTACATTTGCGCTGACGTTGCAGTACATGGACGAGCGACCCTGCTCTCGGCTGCTTAGCAGTCGGACTTGCACGCGACCTCCAGCTCGACCGGCCGCACAACCTTCGCAAGAGCCACGACGAGTGGCGCGAGTGGATCTACGTCGTGCTCGCAGACCACATGCTGCACCTGCCCGACTTCAACGTGCCCATCGTGCACGAGCCGCTGTCCGCGCACTGGCGCGAGCTCGTCGCGGCATCGACGCCGACCGACCAGTCAACCCGCGACCGGGACAGCAAGCTGCTCGCCTGGCTCGAGTTCTCTGAGATCCTCATCGAGGTACAGCAGCTCCAGCGCGCTATGGACCCGCCAAACCCCATGTCGCCCGAATCGCGGAGAGGATCAGGCGAGCGGCCCCCAGCCTCAGCTCTGGACCCGACGTCGAAGGACCTCGCGCGCTCGCATGAGATCTGGCGCCGCTGCGCGTCCAAGCTCGAAGCGTGGGCTGGCGCCTGCGGCGCGCGGCACGACCCCGTCCTCTCCCTGCACTTCAACTATGCGATCCTGTACACCGCCTCGCCGGCGTTCACCGCCAACGAGAGGGTATGGGAGGCGCTCGCGCAGTCGCACGAGGGATACACCCAACTCGAGCGAGGTCGCGACGCAGCATTTACAGTCTTGCAGACGCTGGGATCCCCCGAGATCGGGCGGACGCTGGGATACTCGTTCCCCGTGCTGCGGCCGTTCTTCGGCCTGGCGATCACCCATCTGGTCAGCTTGACTGCCATGCTCTCGCACACGCCGATTATCTCCCTGCCGCACGTGCAGAGCGTGCTCCGCAATGTGGCGGAGACGCTGGCGGACGCGGCGCCACTCGACAGCGCGCGCGCCCCCCTCTCCCCGCGGACGGCGGAGGCTGCGGCATCGCCTCGCGCAGCGCTGGGTCTCCTCCCGCCATCGCTGTTGGTCGATATGGTCGAGAGCGGGGCGGTGGTGCAGCTCGGGAAGAGGGAAGTCGTCGTTGCTGAGCCGGGGCGGGATCTGTGGAGCCGGCTGTTGGGATAAGCCGAGGGCTAGAGTGGGAAGCGGAGGAGGAGTGTGGCGCAGGAGGGAGGGGGTTACGGTAGTGGTGACAATCTATGACATCTGAGCACACGACTATAACGACATGGGGGTACGTGAACATGATGCATTGCGTTTATCTTGCGGCGACGGGGGCGGCAGCGAGGCGCGCATAGCGCCGGTAGTCAGCGAGGTCGCGGCGTGCACGCAGAGGGTGCATTATAACAAGCTGAAAGCTACTACACAAATGTTCGATGATCAATGAGCAGGGTAGTCGTGGCGAGCATATCCGGGTCGTGCTTCCATCCATCGTCGAAAGCCACAAGCCGTTATCGACGTCGCCATTGCATCACCTTCACCACGCTCCACCAAGTCACAAGCCACGACCTCTCACTCGCCCACCGAAGCCTGCGTCGCTCTCACCAGCCCCCGCCCTGCTCATCGGCGACTCCCACTCCCACTCCCACTCCCACCTACTCTACTCCCACTCCCACATCTCGTCACGCCTCATCGCTTCGCTTCGCGCGTCACGATCCCTCCCGGCTCCGGTATCGACCTTGTGCAAACCTTAAACCACAACTGCCACCTACTGCCTCCAATTTGACTCCTACCACACGACCTCTCGCTACACTGGCCACACCACCACAGCACACGGGTACGGCGAAGCGCGAGGAACCCGGGAGAATGCCCGAGAGGAGATGAAAAGCCAACATGTCAGCGATAGTGGCCGCATTGTCAGTCGAGGTCAGCGTCGACGGCATGGGTTGAGTTGGTTGGGATGAGCACGTCTGCAGGTACAGCCGAACGGTAATGCCCGTGTCACGCTAGGCACGGTCCACGGGCGGCAGGCACACGCCACAACTTTAATCTTCGGGTGCGGGGATGACTTGTAGCGACGGGGGGTTGCGTTGCGTTGCGTACGTTGCGTGCATCGGGTAGTGAGTGCGCAAGATTAGGTGGGTTAGTTGGTGGGGAGGCGGATGCGAACGCCAACGTACTCTTTGCTGAGCGACGTTGGTGTCATGCAATCGGTGCGGATCGATGAGTGGGGTCAGTGATGGCGACGCTCGCTCGACGCTTAGCTCGACGTAGTCAGTCACGCACTCGCGTGCTCGTTCTCGCTTGCGCTCGAACTCGCTCGCAGCTCTATCACTGCATCTATGCGCTGTGCGCGGTTTTCTACTGTCCAGCAACTCACTTCGCCCTCCTGGGGCGCGGCTTGCCAGACTGGAACGCAACCGCATCCTGCAGCGGCCGCCCGAACGGGTCCTCCTTCTTCACCGCGTAGATGCGCACAATCCAGTTCTCACTCGTAAACGCCTCCTCGATGACATTGAGGTCCTCGTGCGTCCCGTGCGCGGGGATGGTCTGCCCGCGCACGCGGTCGACCGCCGGCCCGCCGCCATACAGCTCGGGGAAGCGGTGGTAGCACATCTTGTACATGAGCGAATTGCGCATTGTGGGCGTGGCGCGCTCGTCGACGGCATACTCGTTCCGCTGGGTGAAGTAGTTGCGTTCTTGGACCTCGTCGGGCCACTCGCCCTGCGCGATGCGCACCATCCAGAGGAACTTGTTGATGTCGTCGCCGGAGTAGCCGAGGAGGCCGCCGAAGATGATGAGGACGTAGTCGACGTCATGGCGGCGGAGGATGGGGTATGCAATGTCCTCGGACGAGGACATGGCCTTGCCCACCGTGGCGATGTGGGTATTGTTCCAGGTGTTGTTGTCGACCAGGGTGGGGCGGTCGGCCATGCCTGCGATCTGGTAGCCGTAGTCCCACCAGGACATGACGACTGCGTCCTTTTCGGTGTTTTGGCGGAGCCAGTAGTACGCCTCGCGGAAGTCGTCGATGATGTTCTGGCTGCCGTCGTTGTTGCGCGACGCGAGGACGACCGAGGGGGAGGAGTAGGCTGTCGAGGTGACGTAGGTGCAGTGGAGGACGAAGATGGAGAGGAGGAAGAGGAGGGTGGAGACCACGGCGATGCGCGAGTCGATGCCAAAGATGCCGCGGGACTTCTTGCCCGAGAAGAGGCCGGACATCTCGAATGGGGTGGCCTTGGCGGCTGACCTGGTAGAGGGCGCGGTGCTGGGTGCTGCTGCCTTTTTGGATGACTTCTTGCCTGGGTTGGGGGAGGGGGGAACAGACGAGTGTGCGCTCGAGACAGCGTCGGCCTCGGGGGGGACGACAGGGTCCATGTAGATGTCGAGGAGGCGGGAGACGGCAACGGCGGCGGTGACACACACGCAGGGGGTCAGGACGAGCATCAGGCGCACCATGACACCAGAGAAGTAGGACGCAAAGGCGGCGTAGATGATGACAAAGACCTGCTCGTCGCGCAGCTCCTTGAAGAACCAGAAGAGACCAGCGGGGAAGAGCCAGATGAGCATCTGCAGGTCGAAGAAGTAGGCGGGCCATGCGGTGGGCTGGTGCTCAGACACAGACGCGATGATAGGCATGTGGACCTTAGCGTAGCCAGTGTCCCAGAGCGAGTAGAAGCGTCCAGTCCAGGGGGCGATGAAACCCGAGAGGGTAAGGAAGACGAGGGCGATGAGGGACACGACGAAGACGAGGACGACGAACGCGCGCAGGAGCAGCTCAAATTGCCTGCCTGGGACGAGCTTGCGCACGGTCTCAACGAGGGCGATGAGCTGCAGCAGGCCAAAGACACCCAGCGCGGCCATACCCTCGGAAGTGCGGATGGGCAGGAACTCGACGAATGGCACCTGCATCGAGCAGATTGTGCCAAGCACATACCAACTCGTGTAGGCGACGTACGCACGGGGGTTGTAGCGGCCCATGAGGATAAGGACGAAGACGTGCAGGGGAATCATGTTGGTGATGAAGACGTAGCCTCCCCAGGCGGCCACCATCCAGCCGTAGAAGAGGGCAGCGGCAGTGCCCCAGAGCGCGGAGCCGACCTTGAGCGCCTTGATCCAGAGGTAGAAGGTGATCATAAGGAGGAAGATGGCGATGGCCTCGTTGTCGTAAGAGCCGGCGACCGAGCGCGAGATGTAGCCCGGGACAATGCCGATGAAGGCGGCTGCGAGCAGGCCGGCGGACGGGGAAGCCATCTCCTTGGTGAAGAGGTAGGTCGCCCAGGCGGTGAGGCCAGAGAACGCAGGCGCGAGCATGACACAGACGTTGCGGATGTCAACGGGCATGTTGATCCAGTGGAGGAAGGACCAGATGAGGCCAGAGGTGACCATGAGGCCTGGGTAGATGGTACCGCCAACAGCGCGGCCGAGGGGGTACCATGCTGTCGGGTCGAACCAGTTCCAAAACTCGTAGAAGCCCTCGTTCACGAGGACCTTGGTGGCCCGGCTGAGGGTTAGCGCGTCACAGTCACACTGCAAGGCCCTTGTTCACGCACTAGTTGAACCACGGGTCAAACTCGTGGATGACACTCTCGAACCGGATGACTGCAAAGAGACGGCTTGCGACGGCAGCACCGCAGATGAGCGCCAGGATCACAAACCGCAGGAAGCTCTTCGAGTTGTCGATCGTGTGCGCAGGGATGTCGGGAAGGGGCCAGGCAGTGTTAGGGATGACCTTGGGTCGGATGATAATGTCCTCGAGGCCATCGAAGGACGTGCCAGTCTGCGATGGCCTGCGCTGCTTGATGATGGGCACCTTGGTTGCGTCAAAGGTGTCGTGACTACCCTGCGGGGGGGTACGAGCCCCCGCAGCCGCCTTGGACTTTGGAGCCATGGTCGGGGTTAGGGAGGGGAGGGGGAAGAGCGAGGAGGGGGTGAGCCGTGAAAGGTGCTCTTACTCGCTCTTGTCGATGCTCTGGAGGTTGGCGACGAGACGAGACGAGTACAGACTTCGCAGGCGGCTGCGAACGGCATGCATCCAAGCGTCGGATGCCAGCAAGACGCGCTCAGCCGCCGGTGGAGGGTGGGAATGACGTGTAGCGAGGGTGCTGCACGTGGTTTGCGCATGGCCTTTGATAACACCCTTGCTGGTCACGTGACGACCGCGTCGTCCTCCTCAACCCGCCCCACCTTGGGTCCGCCTGTCCGCTTTCTTGGATCCTTAATCCAAGAGGCTAATAGTACTAAATGAAGTAAGAATACTAAAGTAGACTATTGGACTAGACTGGCGGCTGATCAATTAGATATGACGTAATTGTAATCCACCGATTAGGAAAGTATTATAATATATCTCGTTTCCTTGAAAGTCATTGTGTCCTGGACCCGGGTGGCTTGTTCCTCTGCAGGGTGCAGAGGACCCGGAGAAGAGGAGGAAGAAGAAGAAGTCGAGGGCGTACGTCATAAGCTAATTTTAACCCCCCATTTAAGTCCCACCCACCCCGAATGAGGCAATCGGGCTCTCGCAGGTCGGTCGGAGGAGCGGACTTGACGTCTTCGATGGGATTCATGTGTCTCTCTCCCTCGTCTTCCGTCTTCCATCCCATCTCTTAGCCTCCTCTCTCTCTCTCCTCTCCTCTCTATCATCGCTACTCATCGATCCCCGTTCTTGTCTTCCATCCACAGTCTTGCTCTCGTAGCCATCGACTAGGAGGGCTCCCATCCACTCGACGGCATCCACCGCCATCGCAGAAGCCTCGGTCATCAACAACGTCTATCTCTGGAACTCCCCTCCCCGGCCACACCACTGCGTCCACTTGGTCTATTCTGGCCTCCGTCTGTCACCCATAGGCTCAACCAACAACACATCCGACAAGCCATCGACTTGCACACACTGCATCCAGTCCTTTCTGTACACTTGTTCAACACACTTGGACACTCCGTCTAGCCTAGATCCGTTTGCCCACCTCGCCCCCCTCTGGTCGTCGATACTCCTCTGTCTGAAGACATAGGACTGGTCGTTGGCTGTCTCTTCTCCTCAACTTAGACCGCCTTAGTAGCCACCCCGGAGAGCATCGAGCTCCCAGGCGCCACGATGGACGCCCTTCGCCCCGGCAATGCCCATCGCAGCAGCAGCGACCGCCTGCTCAGCAACTACCTGTGAGCCTCGGCATTTGAACTCCTCTACTACTAGTGCTTTAGCTAACTCCCTGTAGCGAGTCCCAGAAGCACCTCAACACCTCGCTCCTGACTCTCCTCTCCCACTCCCACACCTCGACATCCTCGCTCCTGGCATATGTCACCTCATCCCCGGGTGTGCTCCTCTCCGTCCGCCGGGCTGTCCGCCATGCGGCGTTCGAGGGCCCGCTCTCGCAGTCCATGCTGGAGAACCCAGCTGGCGCCCACGAGATGAGCACCGACACTGGGACTCCCGGATGGGCATCGTACGTGAGCAGCCTCGAGGACTTCCGCAAGGACCTCAAGCAGATCCACCTGCTCGAGGAGGAGATGACCCGTGTCAAGCGCGACAAGGAGATTCTTGTCACCCGGCTCATCAAGCAGACCAAGACTCGCCCCACAAAGGCCGACATCAAGGACATGGCTAGCACGCTTTCCCGCGAGCATGATGTCATGTCGTCCCAGGGCTCGGTGTACTCGTTCTCCTCGGAGCAGTCCACATCGCACCCGAACGGCGCCAAGGAGAACAAGCGTGCCAGCAAGCTCAAGGAGGCCCAGGCAGAGTACCTCGGCTGCGAGGAGCACCTGCGTGGCCTCGAGGTGCGCATCGAGTCTGAGCGCAACAAGGTCATGTACCGGGGTCTCGAAGAGCGTTTCCGTGCCATGGAGGTCGTCGCTCACATGTGGCTCGCCCAGGCCCGCCGTGGCCTCGAGGACCTCGAGAAGCTTCCCGAGCTCCAGTACAACAACGCCTACGAGCTCGAGTCCAATGCCTCCCTCGCACCCTCGCAGTCCGCCTCGCAAGTCGGCGCTGACGAGGTCGGTGTCTCCCCCAAGCGGCCCTTGACCGCTCGCCAGATTGTGTCGCTGCACGGTCGCGGTGGCCCCGGCTCCATCGACGGCAGCATTGCCGAGGAGGACGAGAACGCCGGAGGCAGCTCTGACGACGAGCCTGCTGGCAACTTTGTAGTTCACGAGAACAAGCAGCGCCAGAGCGTCGCCAGCGCGCCCCAGGGTGCGGGCAGGGGTGGATCCACTGTCCCTCACCAGTCGTCACCCCTTGCAGCGTCGTATGGTGCCCAGAACGGGCGTGCGCCTACTGCCCGCAAGGCCAACAGCGAGCTGGGTGCCCCATCGGCTTACGCCCCGATGACCTCCCTCCGTCGCACCGTCTCCGACGACCGCGGCGGATCGCCCCGCCGCGCTGCTTCCGACTCTTCGAGTGTCCGGACTGTCAAGCGCAAGGGCTTCTTTGCGTCTATAGCGCGTTTCTTCAAGGGCCCCAAGCACGACAAGAAGCGTCGTGGCGGCGGCGGAGGCGGCGGCGGCAGCACACACGGCGCCGTCACCACCTACGGCGCCGACTCGCGCTCGGGCAAGCGTGGCGGTTGGACGACGCGCACAGATGACAACCTCAAGCGCGCCTCTGCATTCCAGCCCGGTCGCCGTACACGCAGCGACTCGAGCTCGGACGAGGAGCCCCCCAACCTTGTGTCTGTCGCCAACGACCGCTCGCACGGCTTCAACGTCGCCGACATCGGACGCGTCCCATCTCAGCGCGGCAGCACGGGCGCCAAGCGTGCCTCGTCCCAGAAGGCCAAATCCGCTGTTAGCAGCGCCAGCACTGTCACCGCACGCAAGCCCGCTGCTGCCACTGCTGCCACCGGCATCCCACGTTCGCGCTCGGTCAAATCGACCAAGTCTGACGTCACTGCCAAAACGGCAGGCACCGTCAAGTCGGTTGGCACGGCCCGATCGGCGGCATCCAAGACCCGCGCGAACGGCAGCATATCGCGCTCCAAGAGCATGACGAACCAACCCAACATCATGTCCATTGTTGGCGCCAAGCCCCCTCAGATGCCCGAGGTGCCCAAGGCGCCCTCGGGTGACCCCACCATGCTCTCTGTGCGCGCCCCAGGCTCGTCGCTCGTCCCGGGCGACTATGAGATGCCCAAGAGCCACACGATGTCGGCGCTCGTCCTGCCCTCGCAGATCCCGACGACGCCGCACAAGCAGCACCAGTCCCAGCACAGCGAGCCGGGTCACGATGAGCTGCGCCCCAGCGACTCCATCTCGCGTTCGAACAGCTACCGCAACTCGCGGTCGTCGGCCAAGAAGGACAAGCGCAAGTCTGCCGACCCGGGCCGCGCAGTGTCGCCCCTCCCGCCTTCCAAGATGCGCTCGCCGCCTCTCAAGTCGGCGATGCGGCCCACCAGCCCCTCGCCGTACCGCGGCGAGCCCAACGAGCCCCAAGAGCCCATCACCACGCTCTACTCGATCACTGCCCCGGGCCCGGTCCACCTCCCACCTGAGGAGCCACTCCCCGTGCACACGTTCCTCCCCTCGCCCACTGTGCGTCGCACAGCTGGAGGCGGCGAGAACGACAGTGTTTACGAGTCTGCCAACGAGGGCGGCACTGCTCCCGCTCCCCGGAACTACGAGTCCGAGTCGGAAGCCGAGGACACGGAGGGCTACAACGTCGTCGAGAATGAGCGCATCGCCCGCATCGAGGGCCGCGAGCTGCCCCACCCGCCCGCGCCCGACACGACGGACAAGGCCGAGGCCGCCCTCGGCTCGGTCGTGCACGCCCCCGGCCCTATCACCGACGACGTCAACGACCCACCCCAGCTTGCGCGCCGCAAGTCGGTGCGCATGAGCGTCCCCGAGGGCGAGCGCGATGCGGAGTACTACCGTGCCGCTGCGGCCGAGGAGGAGCAGGAGAAGAACCTCGCCAAGGTGCGCGAGCAGGAGCGCCAGGCTGCGCAGGCGTACACCACCGCCGCGGCATCGCGGGACGAGTCCCCCCCTCCATCGAGGGTTGAGGGGAACTGGAGCACGCGTATAGGCCACATGAGGGAGGACACGAGTGAGGACGAGGACCTGGACCCGGCGTATGCCAAGGCACGGAAGAACCTCATGGCCACGGAGGCGGACGACAAGTCGGCGAGCAAGAAGAAGAAGAGGCAGAGCACGACGGGCAGCACGAGGAGTAAGGCTAGTAAGGGGAGCAAGTCGAGTCGTAGGTAGATGACAGAGAGGGTGTGAAGGAGAAAGGATATATCCCGCGGCGGGTGTGGTCGTGGTAATAATGGACTGGAGTAGGTGGTATACATGCACTTATGATACTACATGCAGATATTGAGCTTGCGTACGAGTCTGTCGTGGTGACCAGGGATTTGAGCATGTGTGCGACGTGAATGACATGGCAGCGACGAAGTACTTCTAACGATGTGAGGTCACTGGTGCAGCGAAGTCGACCTTCTGTCCACCATCGCAATCCGATTCCTTGTCACGAACCTTTGTCATGTATAATCACCCCCTTTTGCTCTCACTCCATGATACAACATGCATCGCTGCGCGTCTATGTCTACAGTGCTCACTGATCTTCGCCTCCATCCTCCCACTCTTCTCAGTCTACACTTCCGTCCTCGCCCTACTCCCATCATCATCCCCCCACTCCCATCCATGTCACCGCCCAACATCACCCGCCCCTCTCAATCACGCCGCCTTCTTCTCCCCCGCCGGCTCCTCCTCCCTCCTCCTCCTCGGCGCCACGACCTTTGCCCGCTTCCTCTCCTCCCCAGTATCGAGATGCACCCTCTTCGGCACAGCAACATTGAACCCCGGCACCGTGATATCCCTATACTGATCCAGCACGAACGCCACATCCCTCAGCTCTACGCGATTACTCGACCGGTGCGCCGCAAGCCGCACAGCATCGCGCATCGCGCCCTCCACCATCGTGTCGAGCACATCCCCAAACACCTGGTCGATGCCAAGCTCGACCTCCAGCCCCGGCGCCAGCTCGCGCATGTACTCGCGCAGCTTCCGCCTCCGCCGGATGGGCTCAGGCTCAGGCGGGGGAGAGGGGATGCGCGGCGGCGGGGGTGGTGGCCGCGCGGGCTGGGGCGGGGCCGAGACTGGTGCGGTAGCGGAGGCTGGCGTCGGCGGCTGGGTGCTGTGCGACTGGGCGTGGGTTGTCTGCTGGGCGGGAGCTGAGCTTGGAGTCGCTGCTGGGGTTGGGTGTGCCGTAGGCGGGGATTTTGACGGAGGTGGGGCGGGGGAGGCGTTCGCTCCCGTCCCCGTCGCTGATGGGGCTTGGGTTCCAGGAGCTCCTGGCGGCCGGGGGGCGGACGCGGCCGGAGGGGGGTTGGGTGTCGCCGTACCCGGGGTACCTGGGGCGCGAGCTTGCGCCGTCTTGCGTTGGTAGAAGGTGTAGGAGGCGACGAAGCGCTGCTTTAGTGCTGGATCGGCGTCGAGCTTGGCACCGCGCTGGTCCTGGGGCATGGCTATGATTTCCTTGACCTGTTGGAGGGACATCGGGGGCGTTTGAATAGTAGCGGGTGTTGGCTGGGCGGTGGCAGGCTGTGTTGGAGCCGAGGCCTGGGAGGATGGGCCTGAAGCTGGTGCTGGCGTGTCTGGCCCGGTGGTGGGCGAGGCGGCCGCGCTCGCGGCAGCGCTGGGGGCTGCGGAGGCGCGCTGTTGCGCAGCAGCTTGGGCTGGGTTGGGCCGCCCTGCCGCCTGCTTCGCGGCCATGGCGGCGATGAGCGTTGGATCGGGGCGTGTATTACGCGCGAGTTCGATGCCGGCCCTCACCTGGCTGAGGAAGGCATTCTCCGTGGTGATCGCCTCGCTTGTGCCGACCTTTTTCGTTGGGTTCAGTACATCAGGTAGGTTCAGTAGTGGGTTGCCCCTTCCCAGCCGGGCGTGGAAGACGATGATCTCCTTTGCGTGGTTTGCGATGAGGTTACGCAGCTGCCGTCAGTACATTCAGCAGCCTGCACCCACTGGAGGGATCTGGTTCGCCGCAAGCTGGTTGTTCCGCACGCGGTTTATCAGGATGGGGATGTTGGTGTAGATGCCCTCGAGGTTGATGTGAGCCGCGGGCCGCCCGGGCGCGGGGGAGCCAGCGGGCGAGGCGCGGGCCGTCGGCGTCTGGGACATCGTGCTGCGTCGGTAGCGAGTCTACAGCGCACTTGCGGCCTTTTGCAGACGGGACGGGATTGGAGTCGGATGGGAACTGAAGAGAGGTGGATGGCGGAGGAAGAGGTCGATCGAGCTCGTCAACATGTGCTGCAAGTGGGATGGATGCCGACGGCGATTTGCTTCCGTCGAGATGTCGGCACCCAAAGCCGTAATGTCAACAAACGCCTGCTGTCACTCCTACACCATGGCGGCGCTGGCTGACCGTGTAGTCGCGGCGTCGCTTGCGGCATACGACGCGCTGCCGAGCCATGGCAAGCCCGCGGTGCGGAGTAATGGCGTGCCGGAGTGGACGATGTTGGCGGCCATCGCACTGACCATCCCGGTTGACCTGAGTCGTTCACATCCTGACGAGGCCGCGGGCGGGTCCCAAATCAAGGTTGTGTCATTGGGTACAGGCGTCAAGTGTCTTCCGGCTGCTCGGCTTCCTCCACTGGGAGACACTGTGCATGACTGCCATGCCGAGGTGCTCGCGCGGCGAGGCTTCCGGCGCTGGCTGATCCTCGAGGCGGCGCGTGTCGTCCGCGGGGAGGATGGCTGCGCTCTCCGGAGGGATGGGGACTCCTTTGCACTGGCTCCGGGTGTAGAGGTCTGGCTGTACGTCTCGGCCTTGCCGGTATGTGGCTGCTGTGACACTGCTAATCCTAGTGCGGAGACGCCTCGACAGTCCATACAGCAGCCCACCAACCCGCCGAGATGGCCGAGGCGTTCCGTCTCGCTCCCGAGCTCACTGAGACTGGGGAGGGCGCGGTCCGTGGTCGAGCGGGATATGAGAGGCTCGGTGCAGTGCGGTCGAAGCCAGGCCGGAAGGACAGTCCGCCTTCCATCTCCTTCTCATGTTCAGACAAGATCGCAGCGTGGAACGTCCTCGGTCTGCAAGGTGCGCTGCTGTCGCCGATCTTCGCACCGGTGTTCCTCGACCACATTATTATTGGAGGCGTGGAAGACCCACCAGGCGCAGAGGAGGGCTGGCGCAACTCGATAAAGATTGAGGCAGAGCGAGCGCTCTACGGTCGGCTGGAATGCGTACACAGTGAGTGCTGCCCCAGACACTTTCTGAATCTAGCTCCACCTCCGTTTACGCTTCACAAGCCAGAGATCAGTCTGACATCTGTGACTTTCTCACGGTCAAAGTCGGCTGTACTGGCTGCGACGGGCGCCGACGACGCCAGCACCAGCAACGTCTCGCTCTCCTTCGTCCCCGACCTCGGCAAGCCTGAAGTCATAGTCAACGGATGTGTCAACGCCTCGAGCTGGAAAGCCCCGGGGACGACTCTGATCAAAAACAAAGCCCGCTCCCGCCTCTGCAAGCTCGAAACGCTGCGCGCGTACCTGCAGCTCCGGAATGCTCTGGGTCTTCCGTCTACGTGAGTGCTCTGGGAGATGGAGCTGACTGGAAGGGATGAAACGTACTACGACCTGAAGCGCAGCGCGTTGGCATACCAGGATGCAAAGGTTGCTCTCCGCGGTGGTTCTGGAGGGCGCCTGCCGGAGTGGGTGGAGAGACTACCACATGAGTTTTCCGCGACGGTTGGCGGGCCGTTCGCTGGCTGGATAGTAACAGGAGCGCAGTTCGAGCGCTTCGACAGTTCTGGGAAGATGAAGGACGAAGCATAGACCAGACCAAGCACTGTACACATACCACATTCCCACACCACAGCATATGCATCTTGTCTTTTCACTTCAGCGCGTGGATGGCCGTAGCTCACCGTGGCAGCTTCGGCACGTCACTGCCACATCCAAACAGCTACCCCACATTTACTTCCGCGACGCGTACTTGACCTCATGTATCGTTCCGCGGAAGTCTCAGGTCTCAGCACTACACACTCTCTCTACGACTATCCACCATGCAGGCGGAGTACGACGAGCCGCACGCCGAGTCCTCGACGGCTGCCCATGCGCACGACAGCGGCTCGGAGGACGGCGGGGATGTCCACGATGGCCAGGATGGTGGTGATGGCGAGGCAGAGGGCGATGATCGTGAGTTGCGCTTCCACCCATCTTTACAGGTGTATGCGCGTGCAGTGATACTTCCCCCTCATGATGTGTACACTGCTAGCCGCGGTGGGGTTGGACTCGACTAACCCCAGGCCCGGAGAAGAAGAAGCGCATCATAAAGTCGCGTCAGTCGTTGGCTGAGAAGAAGACGGGAACGACGCTGTTTCCCATGGCTAGGATCAAGCGCATCATCAAGGCGGATAAGGAGCTGGACATGATGAGCACTGAGGCTACGTTCTTGGTTGCTGTCGCGACGGTGAGTAGTTACGCGTGGACGTGGTCTCCGGTGTGGTTGTCTGCCCCTTCTAGACTCCAGTGAGGGGATCATGGCTGATCCTCAGGAATACTTCATCAAGCACTTTATGGAGGAGGGCTACACCAAGGCCCGCATCGACCGCCGCCGCATCGTCAACTACAAGGACATGGCGAACGTCGTCGCCCGGTCTGACGAGTTCGACTTCCTCCGCGGTGAGTACTGTCCCTCCCTCTCAGCGCAAGGCAGGATGATGAAAACCCAATTGTATCAACGTCAGAATCGCCCAGAGGCATTCATGCCAAGGACGTGAAATCTTCTCCCTGATCTGCCTTGCTGTCGTGCTCTGCTAGCTCGGGTAGACACCGCTGACACTAGATGTCGTGCCCCTTCCCATTCCGATGTCGGACGCGCTCGCCCAGCGCAAGGCCAAGGCTGCAGCCGACGACGCGCACATGCACGGCGAGGCGCCGCCCCGTCCTGCCCCAGCATCAGCTCAAACTGCCGAGGACCGCGGTGACGTCGATCTCTCCCGCACACGAGAGGAGCTCCCGCCCCCGCCAGTGACCAACCCCCTCTTCCCGGGGAGTGGCATCGAGCGCCCATCCGACGCATATGCGCGTAGTCCAGTCTCGCAGTCGAAGGCATCGCAGCCGCGACCACCAGTGTCGCAGCATGCTCCGCCGCCGCCAGAGCCGCCGCATCACCACCACCAGACGCGGCATGTGTCGTCGTCCCCTGTTGCGACGCAGGCCCGTTTGAGCGGGAAGAACGCGCCCACCACGCCCGTGCCGCTGGCGACGCGCCGGAGTTCGCGCAGGTCTCTGAATGCGCAGGATGCGGGCGAGGCGCACGACGCGATCGGCCATGGCATGGAGGTGGATGAGTACTAGACACAGGCATGGAGATGTACACATAGCAATGTATCATTGGCACTGGATTGTGCTTGCTGACGGCTTGACACGGGTCCATGGTGAGGGATTGACACTGAACCTGCATGCTGAGGAGTAGACCTATGAACAAAACGGGGTATTAAACGGTTATAAGGAGGGAAAAACAGTGTCCACGCAGATTGATTGTTCAGAAAACAAGTTAGAGGGCGAGGGCGGCGCCTGCAATGGCGAGGGCCACGGCAGCAACGGGCGCAGCGGCACGGCCAGCGTTGCTGTTGGGCGCGGCGGCGGCGGCACCCGACGAGGTCGCGAAAGGGTTCGAGCTGGTCGAGGCGCTGTTGTTAGCAACGGAGCGGGTGTTCACTCACGATCCGGCGTTGGGGATGAAGCGGGAGGACGACGACGAGCCGGCAGTAGAAGAGGGCACGGGGCTGGACGAGGTGTAGACTGGAAGTCAGGACGACTCTGGGGCCGGTGGGCACTCACACTCTCCGGGCTCGATCTTGAACTTCTCGGACTTGGCGTACTCCTGCGACGTGTTGGTCGTGTTGACAAAGGTCAGGACGTAGCCCTCGCCAGCGGTGACGCCGGGCAGGCGCAGGCCGAACTGGAGGTTGGCGGTGGGGACTGGGTTAGGTCAGCGGGTGGTCCGGGAGCTGCCATTGTCTTGTGGACAAGGCCAACGACATACCCTCCTGAAGAAGTTCCTGGGGGCCGTAGGCTGGGGACATGTCGTTGTTCTCAATGAAGACGCGGAAGACGGAGGGGTCCGTGTCCGCTGCGGTCCAGTTCATGCCCACGGTGCTGTTGTAGTACCATGTCGTGCCGCCGTTGGGGTACGTGATGGCGATGTCGGCTGGGCGTTAGCGCGTGCGGGGGGTGCAGGAGGGGTGTAAGAGCGTCGAGTGCATGCAAGCAAGCAAGAGCAAGTGGGCTGGGATGGGGTGTGTGGGTGTTGGCGTGTTGGGCGTTCAATGGCGCAATTGTTGGAAGAGGATGAGCGACTCACCAGCGACGCCCGAGAGGAGGGTGAGGCCTGCGGCAACGAGGGAGACGAGCATTGCGAGTGGGAGGGAGAGAGGAGGAGTGGGAGAGAGAGCGAAGAAGAGGAGTAACGAGTGAAGAGTAGAGACGAGAAGTGAAGAAGAGAAGAGAGATTGTTGTGGGAATGGAATGGCAACTGAACTGATGGGATGGACCCGCCCGCATACCCCGCCAAGCGACGCGGGCTGAACAAGGGACAGCGCACAGAAACGCACCTTCTTGTCTTCCTTTTAGTCTGACTGGGAAACGTATCCCATTGCACACTAAGCGTTCGTCTACAAGTCCTATGAACACGGAAGAGCATGTATTGCTGTTCACTGATTCCACCTGCAAACCGAACATGCATGCATATGCATTCGACGTTGTTCAGTTGTACCTTCCCTCTCTTGTTGCATCTGAAACGCGAGTGTGGCATGTGGCAGCCATTTGTTGATCTTCCCCTTCCTTTCGCCTTCCGGACGGATATACCCGGCCCGATCGCCGACTGATAAGCCAATATCGCAAATGACGTGTCACCGGGACCGTTCCGTCCTGTCGCCGCCTCTGTCCGCCGCCTGCATTGTAGCGTTCATCAACAGCAGCAGCGACGACGAGCCAGCAACCAGCCGCCACAGCAGCATCAACAGCTCACAGCAGCTCACTGACGGCCCATCCACAGCCTTGTCAACCCCCCGCTGCTCCCAGCTGTAGCCCGTACTAGCCGTCAGCCGGACGCAGACAGCTCGCCATCGACCACCTCGTCAAGCCCAGGCTGACCCGACCACCGCCACCAGAGCGATCATGCCGCTCAAACTGCGGGCAGCGGCGTCGCCGCCCCGCCCGCCGTTCAGCTTCGAGACGGAGTCGACCCCGCCCCTCGACGATGCTGTCGGGCCGCACCCCCGGCCTCCGGGCGACTTTCTCCCCGAGCGCGACATGCACATGTACGGCGCGCAGCCACTCGTCGGGGAGAGCAGCGAGCCTGGGCGCGCGGTCCTGCGCTGTGCCCGGTGTGGAAGGGCTGTGCTCGAGTGGGCTGCGGCAGAGCACAAGCGTGAGTTCGGGGTTGTGGGTGGGGGGAGTTGGTGGCGATCGAATCGATCGTGGAGGTGTGATGTGATGGGGGTACTGACCTCCAGGTATCTGCTCGCATGTGCTTGACGGCGCGCCACTGACCGTCAAAAAGGCTGTCAAGGATGTCAAAAAGGACAGCGGGAAGAAGCGTCGCGCGAGCGAGGGTGAGGCCGTTCACCGGAGCGATTTGCTGACAGCAGCAGATGAGTCGCCGGATGCCAGTCCCAGCAAGAAGCGGGCACGTGTAAAGCTGCCCGAGCTGGGCAGCGACGAGGAGCTCGACCTGTCCGCGTACAAGGGCATGAAGAAGAGCGAGATCAAGAAACTCCTCAAGGAGAGGGAGAGGCTCAAGAAGCGCGCAGCAAAGGAAGAGGAGAAGCTGCGTGCTGCAGAGCGCCGGCGCGCCAGGCGTGAGTGGCTTGACTCCGGCTCTGCCGCCACTAATGTCCGCCGAGGCAAATGCTGACGACCAGTGAACAACCCCCTCGACTACGACCGCCAGTGCGGCGTCATCAACGACAAGGGCCTGCCCTGCTCCCGCTCGCTTACGTGCAAGACCCACACTGTCGGCGCCAAGCGCGCCGTGCAAGGCCGCACCCGGCCGTACGACGAGCTCTTCCTCGAGTGGCAGAGGGCCCACAACCCCAACTTCAAAGAACCCCAGCCCAAGGCCAACCAGAAGCTCGTCCCCGACCGCAAGAAGAAGCGCCGCCCCGCGCTGGAGGAGGACGGCCTCCGCTTCGACGAGGACGGCGCGCGCGAGATGGAAGAACTCGTCCGTGCCACGCGCATCGCAGGCGACCGGTGCGCCGCGTCGTTCAGACCCGTCGCTCCCCGCCCCGAACCGGCTGCGCCGTTCCCGAGTGTGTGGCGCACTACGACATACGAGCAGCTGTCTATGGGCGATCTGCTCACAAAAGCGCTGGCGGCCAGGCCGCGCCCCCAGCCGGCGAGTATTGCCCCCCAGCGTATGGGCAGCGTCAGCAAGCCCGGCCCGGTGCCCCTTGCCCTACCGACGCTGGCCCCGGGTGTCACCGCCTAGTTCCAGAGGCCACTGAGTGGGGGCACGGATTGGTGAGAGAGGGGAGAGGGGTGGTTGGCTGAGGCTGGGCTTGGCAGAGCTGAGCTGGCCGAGGTTGATGCTTGTTCCACAGTCCAACGAGTCGTTGGATGATGTGTTTGTACTTTGTTGTACGTTATATACCCTAGAGCATGCAGTGTGCATGGTGACGGTGAGAGTGGACTGATGTGGTGGGCCGTAGAGAGCCTTGGCGTACTTACAATCGAGTGTAGTGGAATTTGGTGACATCGGCGATCGACCGTTTTTCTGACGTCCAGCATGCTGCAGCATATACTGCATCCACAGCGAGCCTCCATCGCGGTTGCCTGCCTTGCTGCCATCTTTCCTCTCTGAGGCCAGCCTGCACTTCACGCCATGGTCACCTGCCATGCTCCTCCCATCCTCTTCCAACCCAAACCAGTGAGTTACCCCAGCGACCGAACCCGACCCAGCCATGTCAGTCCATGCCCCAGTCAGCCCAAGCCCTAGCCCGCCCAACACAGTCATGATCACGATGCAATGCATCCGACGCCAGCCTGCAGTAGCTTCTGCCGACTCGCGGTTTTATGCGCATATATCCATCCCACTCGTACAAGCAGCAACCCGTTACAAAAGCAGCTTACGCAGCGTGCTTCTGCTTGCGGGTCTGGAGCTTCTTCTGGTAGAACTCGAGCTCCTTGCCCTCAAGGATGTAGCCGTCGGCGCGGCCGGACTGGCCGGGACGCGAGGTGATGATGGCCAGGAGACGACCAGCACGGAAGGACTGGTTGAGGTGCGAGTCGATCTTGGCGTCCTTCTTGCGCTCGGCAAGGATACGCTCAACGTGGTTCGACTTCTTGACAGTCTCCTCGGTGGTGGGCGCGTCGGTGGCCTTGGCGGCGACAATCTTCTGCGCGTAGTGGGACTCGTACCACGAGGTGAAGGGGTTGGCGTCAATCTCGACAATGCACGACTTGACCAGGGTCTGGGTACGGAGCAGCTCGTTGTTGGTGGTGTTGTACTTCTGTAGGGGGTGTTAGCACTGGTATCGCGTAGGTCGCCATGTCATCATGTCACTCAAGTCACTCGAGTAAAACGAGGTCGTCCCCCCTTCGACCACCCTCGAAGAAATTTCACCCCAGCTCCCTCCACCCCGGACAATCCCATCTCCCTCGCTCTCCAGACTCCCAACTTCCAGCAGACAGATACTCACGACACCAAGGATACGGGCCTTGCGGGTGATGGCCTCAGAGCCCCAGGCAAAGTTGCCGGCGTTGAGACGGAGGGCACGGTACTTGGTGTTTCCACCGCGGGTGCGGACAGTGTGGATGCGCTTCTCGGAAGTGATGGTGAGCTTGGTCATGGCGGGCTGGCGACCGAGCTCGAACTTTCTCTTCTTGCGGTAGTGGGCGCGGCGCGCGCCCGACGCGGAACGCTTCGTGCGTGACGTACGGCTGATACCCATGGTCGATGTCGAACAACGAAGATGTGAGTGTGGACGACGTTCTAGTAGCGGGCGGAGGGGAGGGGGAGGGAGGGGACACGGTACCAGTGTCGAACGGAGCCAAATCGTCGGAGTTTGTGGCAGCCAGTTCGGCGTTACAGGTGGCAGTGTGGCGGGTGGGCTGGGCACGAGCACGTGGCAGGTTTGATTCCGCTGACTCGTTCATCTTCCGCGGGATCAAAAAGTCGGCTGGCTGGCTGGCTACACCCCGGTGACCCCGCATGAGTGCCGGTACCTCGAGAGCGAGCGCGTTCGAGCGGTCGCGGTCTTGAGCTCTCGACTATCTTATCTACACCTTACCAACACAGTCACTATGGCGTCCAGCGACTTCAAGGCCCACTTCATCGAGGAGACGATCAAGAACGGCGTCCTCCTCTTCGGAGACTACACCCTCAAATCGGGCCGCAAGTCGCCGTACTTCTTCAACACGGGTCTCCTGTACGACGGCCACCTCCTCTCCGCCACAGCCGACGCCTTTGCCTCGACACTGCAGTCCTCCATCCCCAAGTTTGATGTCCTCTTCGGCCCAGCGTACAAGGGTATCCCTCTCGCGGCTGTCACCTGCGTCGCGCTCGCAAACAAGGGCGTCAAGTCTGTCTACTGCTACAACCGCAAGGAGAAGAAGGACGTGAGTGTGCGTCGAAGGCGACGCTGATAGAAGCACGGAGAGGGCGGCACCATGGCTGGCGCACCTATGGCCCACAAGCGTGTGGTCCTCATCGACGACGTCATGACTGCCGGCACTGCTATCCGTGAGGCTATCGCCATCCTCCAGGCCCAAGAAGGCGCCAAGCTCGTCGGCATCGTGCAGCTCGTGGACCGCCAAGAGCGCGGCAAGGGCGACACTTCGACTGCCCAGGAGATCGAGAAGGAGTTTGGCGTCCCCGTCGTCCCCATCATTGCGGTTACCGACATCATCGCGTACCTCAAGACCAAGGGCGGGTACGAGGAGCAGGTGGCCAAGATCGAGGCCTACCGCGCCGAGTACGGCATCAAGGCGTAGAGTAGAAGTATAGACAGGGTAGTTACATGGCATAATACAACATTTCACATATTGACAGGAGGTCCGCACTAGGCGTGCGCGCCGGCCATGCGCCCCCAGCCGGCGAGTTCGGGGCCAAGCTCCTTGCCCCCCTCGGCGCGGAAGAAGGCGACCACATCGTGCGGGCTGATGCCGGAGCGTACTTTTGAGAAACGGCCTGCGCCCGCTCGTCCGGCTGGTGCGGCGGGCGCGATGAGGCCCAGTGCGCGGGCGTGCTCGAACCCGCGGCGGAGGAGCTCGAGCGGCCACCGCTGGCGCCCGGAGCCAACGAGCCGGAGCCGCGCGAAGCGGAGGTACTCGTCCTCGATCTGGGCGAGGGAGAACTCGTCCCGGCCAGCGTAGGAGAGGTGCTTGGCAACGATGAGGACGCCGAGGGTGGGGTGAGGGAGGCCGCGGAGTTTGCCCTGCACGGCGGTGGAGGGGTTGGTCGACTTGCCGGGTGGCACGCCGGTGGACCACCCGGAGAGGTCGAGCTGGGTGCGGATGGACGCGGCGATGGCTGGAACGGAGATGAAGTCCAGCTCGCCGCTGAGGATGGCAGTGATGGGCTCGATCTGGCGTCAGTGAGGCTTTTGGGTGGAGCTCACAAATGGGCGGTAGAGGATGCGCACGTCCGTTGTCAGTTCGGACAGGCGCTCCACGGCTGCGGCGGTCTGGTCATGGCCGAGCAGCATCTGGCGTCAGCAATGGCCAACCGGCAACCCACCTCCACGGCGAAGGACCAGTCGCTCATCCATAACTGCGTGTCCTCGTCTGTCTCTTCCCCTTCCTTCCACGGTAACAGTGCTTTTTGCAGCAGAGCCCTCCAGCCGATGCCGCCGAAGGACAGAGGTGACGGGACACGCCACACGCGGTGGGAGAAGCGCGACTTCACCCGCTTCTCCAGGAGCAACAGAGTGTCGACGCGGCAAGTAATGCCAATAACGGCAAGGCCTCGTGGCGTGGTCTCCACTGGTCCAGTCTGTACACTCTGCACGACGTCCAGGAGGCAGTAGAGGAGCGCCTGACGCGCGTGCTCGGTGAACAGATCGAACTCGTCAATGATGACAACGATGGCTCGAGGTGATGGTTGCGTCAGGAGTGCGAGCAGGTGTGAAGGCAATGTCGTTGGCGCGTGGTCGCCCTCGGTTTCGACCTCGACCTCCTCCTCCCCTTCAGTGACTACCCGACCCTCAGCGATGGCAATCTGCCTTCCCATCTCGCGAATGGCTCGCCGGTCGTCATTCTGCGTGTGGCCCGAGAGTCGAACGATGATGGGCTTCTTCGACCCAGATGGCAGTTGCTTGAGCGCTCGCTCGACAGTCTGCTGTCAGTTAAGCTCTACCCAAGTACGCACCATAGACTTGCCCACACCCCTGGGACCTGTCAGCAGCGCGCTGTTCCCCTCCCCACGCTCCACGGTCCCATTGAGCAGTGACACCAGTCCCTGGAGCGCCTCGCTGTCGTCCGGTGTCGCTGCGTGTTCTCGCCCAGTGAGGATACGCAGGATACGGGACACATGCGGCCGAGCCAAAGGGGGTAGAGGCACGATCTCCGCCGGCCGCGTCTCCGTCTCGACAGGGAGGTCCAGCCCTGCAATGCGGATATCGTCCTCATCCTCCACAGCCTCGGTAGCCTCCCTAGTAGTTGTCTTCTCTTCTAGCTCGGCCGACTCCTCCACGCTCGCGCCCGCGCCATACTCATCCTCATTCAACGCGACGACACGCCCACTCCGCGTCTGGCGGGGGGCGCTGGCATCACCCTCGAAAGTAAAGTTACGCGCCTCGCGCTGTTTTCGTAGCCGCTCGTTGGCGCGGAAGTCTTCTGTCGAGATCGTGGCGGGTGAGCCGAACACATCCTCGTCAAAGGAAATGAGGTCGCTCGTACGTGGGCGTTTGCGGTTGGCACCAGCTGCTTGCAGCGACGCGACGACACGCTTGGCGGATCGCGCTGCCGATTCTGGGGCGGTGGTGACTTCGCCGACGCGGACTGGGGTGGGTGTGGGTGTGTAGTTGTGTGCGTGGCCATTCTGGAGCGCTTTGTCGTTGGCATCCTCGCTGCTGTTCTCGACAGCCGTCCCAGTCCCGTTGGCAGTGTCATCCTCGCTAGGAGGTTCTGGTTCTGACACATCCTCGACCGCGGGCGGCTCGACTACTTTGGCCTTGGGTGGCCGGCCACGTCGTTTTGGCGTAGCCACTCCGTTTGTGCTCGCCACAGCTGGACCCGCCTGCAGCTGGGGCGACGCCTTACGCCGCTTGGGAGTTGGAAAGGAATCGTCACTGCCATCATCCACCGGCCTAACCTTTGGCGGCCGCCCCCGCTTCTTCGGCACAGGATCCGGTAACCCCTCAGGCTTGGGTTTCGGCGGCCTCCCACGCTTCTTCGGTGGGGCGTTGGGATCCACCGGCGGCTTGGGTTTCGGCGGCCTCCCCCTCTTCTTGGGCGGCGCGTTCGGGTCCACGGGCGGTTTGGGCTTGGGCGGTCTGCCCCTCTTCTTTGGTGGTGCATTGGGGTCGACTGGTGGTTTGGGCTTTGGTGGTCGTCCTCGCCCTCGCTTGACTGGCACGACGGCGCCATTCGCAGCTGCACCCGGCGCGGTAGAGGGTACAGCTGGTGCTGCGCTGGTTAAAGCACCCGCCGACGTACTGCTCGACGCCTTTGGCCCATCCACGTCCATGGCGCTTGGTGGATTGATGTTGAAGTGTGAATTGACTGCTGGCAACAACAACAATCGGCGAGTAGTTGTGCCCGCGGCCATGGAAATATCAGACGCGATTCCAGGCACGGGTCGCAATGTTACCCCATGCGGTAGTTTCCGTAACATCATCACCCACCCCCGGCTGTCCACATCTCCGCACGGCGACCTCGACGGTTCACAACATACATCTCATTTATCGCCATGGACATCGACAAGCCCCTCGACGAGCTCATCCCCCAGAAGAAGGCCGGCCGTGGCCGCGCGCCCGGCGGTGGTGGTGGTGGGGACCGCAAGCCGCGCGTCTCGCGGGACAGGGCTGAGCCCTACGCTGTACGCGATCTCGTGATGACCTCTCGCTGACATGCAGCGCCCGCCCCCCAGGTCGACGGAGGAGCGCTGGGTCCACGACGCGTTCGACGGCAGGAGGGGACGCGGAGGTGATGCACGCGGCGGTGAGCGTGACTCGCGGGATCGCCGTGGTCCGCCGGCAGAGTTTGTCGGCGCGTCCCCGCGCATCATGGTGTCTGGCATCCACTACGAGGTGACGAAGGAGGATCTCCAGGTTGGTTGCGCGTATTACACCTCTGACAGAAGGTCATCTTCTCCCAGGCTGGCACGATTGTGCAGGGCCCAACAATCCACGTAAGCGTCTAACCGTCTCTGGGTCTTCGGGTCTGCGACGAGGCAAGGTAGAGAGGACGAGAGCTCACGCCGCCTTGCTGTTTCATCTATCTGTGAGTTGTGTGGTGTTCCAGCTAATTGGGCAGAGTACGATCGCTCCGGACGCAGCACGGGTAACGCAACGATCGAGTACGCCTCCGCGCAGCAGGCCAAGGCTGCGATCAACAAGTTCGACGGCGCCATGACGAAGGGTGCGCACGCACGTGCTGGAACAGTCTGACACGCAGGCCAGACCATCTCGATAAAGCTGATTGCGCCGGCCCGTCCCCCCGCACAGAAGCAGAGCAGCAGCTCGCTGCTCGACCGCCTCGCTGGCGGGGGKGGGAGTTTGCAGGACCGCATCGGTGGTGGAGGTCGTGACTCACCCCGCGGAGGAGGGCGGGGCGAGCGTGGCGAGCGCGCCCCCGCCCGTGGTGGCCGTGGAGCCGAGCGCGGGCGTGGAGGGTGAGACTTTGGTGTTGGGTGTAGCTGACGATCAGGCGTGGAGGTGCCGGAGCCAAGCCTGCGCGCGCGAAGCGTGGCCCTGCGACTGCAGAGGACCTTGACGCGCAGCTTGCGGCGTACTCTAAGCCCGAGGGCGGTGATGTGGCTATGGAGTAGGGCGGGTGGGTAACTGTCTTCGGTGGTGTATCCGATATCGAGCTATGCATAGGCAGGATGATCTGTTGATGCTGTTTTGTTCTCAGTTCTGCTACCCAAACGCAGGTGCGCCACTTCTTTCAGCTGTAGGTGCGAGCAGTTCATCTCTCATTCCGCTCGCGTTTCAGGCTTCGTGGTGAGTGGCACCTGGTTTCACGTCCCGGTGGTGAGTGGCACACTCGGACCTCGCGACATGCACGCTACACATGCGAGGGAGTACCCAATGGCAACCACGGCGGAACACAATCGTTCGCGAAGTCCTATTGTATTCGCGGCCTCGCAACTACAACGAAGGCTAGGCAGGGCAAACTGAAGAGGCGTGGCGTAGTCAAGAAGTCCGAGCGTCAATCTGTTCTCTGATGAGATTCATATCATCCTCCAACCACCCTCAGGCTCGTATGCCGACGACCTCTAGGGCGGCAGACACGGCCCAAGCTCACCCACCAGCACACAATGCACAATACCGGCGCATCGCACAAAAGAGTCACCCAACACCGAGGTGTTCATGAACAATGAGCACGCATCTGCAGAGTATAAGAACAGCTGTGGTCTACCCCTTCCTCTCTACCTGTCAAACATCTCCCCAGCGTCTCAGCTCGCCCACTCACCCATTCACTCGCTCATCTCACTCTAAGCTCTGAGCCCATTCCCATCCACGCCGATGTCCCCCGCCCCGCCCGCGCACTCAATGCTCCAATCCACCCTCGGCTTCCTGCAGTATTTCCTGCCCGTCCCGTTCCAGCTTTACCTAGCTGATGTCGATCTGGGAATGGACTGCAAGCTCGACATGAGGGGGCCGAGGGATGAGTTTGCGTATGCGGATGTTAGTGTCTCTGGGCCGTACATGGTCATATAAACGGGGCACTGGGTACACCTTGTTCGGCCTCCCCTGCTGTGAGGAAGGGAGATAGGAGCGCGGAGTGAGTCGCATCTTATGAGCATGAGCCAGTGCATGGTACTGACAAGTACAGCAGACTGGAGTCGTTACAGCGGCATTCGCGAACCTTGGCAAGGCGACGCGATGAGCTCCGGCCGCGGGAAAAGTGGCGCCGCCCACGCCACACGCCACTGCGATCGTTTCGGGTGTCGAGGGTTTCATAAGGGAGGAGGGGGAGGTCGTTCTGGGCAGTCGGTCGTTGTCCTTGTCACTGAGTTGTATGTATCTAGCCTGTGGAATCAAAAGCTGCGAGCTCGACGGGGAGGACGATTGTGTGGGTTTGCTCGTTGGTGTGCAGGATCGCAAAGGCGGGCTGTCATTCATTTCCCTTCGATTTCTCGAGAGTTTCCTGCATTTCAGTTGGTGCCACCGTTGGACGCTCCGTGCAGCAACTCTGTATACATGCATATGTCATTCTTGGCATTACATGCGATATAATGCGAGAGTAAATCTCTGCAACCTGAGATGCAGAAAGTCGTGCATGTTCGCGAGGCTGTTGGTGGTGCCTCTCTTTACACGGATATTCTCTCTATTGGCGGTCTCGTCTCTACTCGCAGTGCCGTTGGTGACTCCTTGCCAGGCATATTTGCGCACACTGTCGTACTTGTTGATTCTAGATGCCACGTCTAGCGATGCAGAATGCATGAAAAGTGCAGCCCGGTAGCAACACTCGGCTCGCGACTGCTTGCTTTTCAACCGGCGCATGCACCGTTGCGACGTCCCTCCAGGGGTTGCACGGTGGCCGGTGGCAAGGAATGGCCCGATAGCTGCCACAGCACTGACCGTCGATGGCGACGATTGCCTGTTTACATGAGCTCAAGCCCAAGCCCAGCGGCAACAACGAAAGTGATGACAGTGATGGCCAACAAAGTGTCTTTTATACAGCGCCCCTACTGTTCTCCACCTTTCCTCGCTTTCGTCTTGGTTCGCAGGAGGCGGCTCGCCCTGTACCCCATCTTCCCCAGCATGCCGTCTCCTCTCAAGCTCATCCGCAAGTCCCAGTCCGTGTCCTTTGCGAGGAAAAAGCGGAAACTCGCCGCGTCCATCGACCTCCCACCCAGCCCAGCCACCACCTCTGCCATCGTCGACAGGCGTAGCCCCGCTGCCTCAAGTTACTCCGTCCCCACCCCGTCGCACTCTGCCCCAGCTGAATGGGAGCCCGTCTCTGCGTCTGGGTCTGGGTGGGGGGAATCTGAGGAGACGCAGTACTCAGCAGAGCCAAGCGACGACGAGTCGGACTTCCTACAACCGCCACACGATCCTGACCTCGATGAGCAGGCTGAGACTAGGAGGTTGTCACCGCGGGAACAGGCTGCCGAGATATACGCGTACTACCAATTCTTTGCGCGGGAGTACCAGAAGATCGATGAGGAGATATATCATTATGCCAGGCGGCAGCTGAAGGAGGAGGCGCCGGCGAGCTACCACCAGCCGACGGGGACGAGGCTCAGCTCGGATAAGAGCATACAGAGTGGGTGACAGCTGGGGAGAGAGGGAGCATGTGCTGACGAGAAGCGCTGTCTTACCAGATGATCAGTATGGGGTACGTTGCTTCGATCCTGTCACCACTGCCTAGACAGCCAGCGCGAGACCGGTGGTAGGTCCGCCACGGACGAGAGGAGCTCGCTTGCCGCGTCCATTCACATTTGGAAGGAGATGCATTGACAGTCATGATGACGAGAGAGGTCGCAGACAAGAATGTGAAGGGCGGCTAATGAGCTGGGTGCCTTCATATGAGGCGCCCCAGTGGACGGCGGCCCAAGCTGGGCGGGCGGTCTCTTGATCTCTTGGCGGGTATTGTGGGATGATCTTGGCGGGTCGTGTCTGTCAGAGAATAGGTTCATGAGATGTGCAGGGTTGCGTATGACAGACGTGAATGGTACTTCTAAGACAGCGGGGAATAGTGATGCTCCAGGAATAGCAGACCCGGTGTCCTCATCGTGCGAGATAGCGAGTACGGCTGGCTCAACGATCAGCAAGAACCTTTCGCAGTGAAAGATGTAAACAACGGCATGCACAATTAATCCCGTCTCAGGTCTAATAAATCCAAACTCGCTTTTTAAAAATCGCCATAACCTGGGGGATCTCGTCTTAAGGAGGAATTAAACTCGTCTTAACTTTTCTTCCTCAATAACACATGCAGTTCTTATTCTCTGTCAACCTCCTTGCATAGACATGTAGGGCTCTCTTGGGGCTACATAGCGGTGTTCTTCTATGCATTGTAGTGTCAAAACTGAAGTTTCTAGAGGCAGAAAAAGAAAGGGGTCGACAATCCGGGGCCCCGCAGATCAGCGAAATTGTAGCCACTCTCCACCGGTCCATACACGTGACCGCCCCTCCACTCTCCCACGGTGCTGCTGCACCCTTGTATATTCTCCCCATTGGTCATCGATTGTATATGCATCTCTCTTCCCCTGTGCTAGGTAGCGCTTACGGGCTACATTGGTGGACAGACGAAGGAAACAGACCACTCGAGACTCGAGGTCACCAGCAATCAGGCAGAACGTGCGCGCGCGTAAGTCTGAGCTGAGGACAAGACGCGAGCGTCGAAAGGTCCTTCTCATTGATCTCGTCACCCTACTCATGGGCCGTGATCACATCATCATAACCACATCTTCCCTGATATCCTCTTCCGGAAACTTTCTCCCTTCCTTCCTTCCTTCCTTCCCTGCCCTTCTTTTTCCCCACCCACCCTCCCCTGGCAGAAGCGTATAAGCTCTGCCCCCTCCATCATTCCTCCCCGCTCCAAATCTCTACCTTCAGCGCCGCAGCTCTCGACGCGTAACTCTCGTCGGCAGCGCGGCCTCTCTCCTCGCCCCTCGTCCCCGAATACTCGTCACTCCCAACCGACAAAGGAGTCGGCACAGGAACAGCTGCCGCCGACGCCTCGGCCAACCCAATCCCCCGTCATGGAAGACTCAAGCGACGGTGGCCACTCCGGCATTCGCCGCCACTCTGAACTCGAAGAGTACTACCGCGGTCGTCCCCTGACTGCTTCCCCTCGTACGCCGCTTCAGGCCACTCAGCACGCCCAGCACGCTCAGAATGGGCACAACAACCAAGGCAATACGGATCAGCTGCTGCATCGCATCCTCGACAGCCTTGCCGGCATGGAGAAGCGCATGGACGGTTTCGAGTCTCACCTGCAGTCCCGCCCTGGTTCGCAAATTCGCCACCAGTCACGTGCCTCCACAGCATCACGTGACTACTCCACCGTCGACGACATCCATCGCCGCCGCACACAGGAAGACAATGAGCGTATCCGTCGTCGCCTCGAGGAAGACGCTGCCATCGAAGCCCGCCGTCGCTCCGAAGACATAGACCAGAGCCATGGTCGCGTTATCCCACAGCGTTTCGCCACCCCTCGTCCTATTCGGCCCTTGACGCCGATCCGTGCAGCGTCACCCCCTGCTAAGTTTGTGCTGCGCACCCAGGAAATCCCGAAGTATTCCGGAGCGCCGAAGAGCACCTCGGTCGACGAATGGATCGCCACGATCGACAACCTACTCCACCAGTCAGGAGTAGCCGACTATGAGATTACCAGCCGTCTCCCTATGGTCCTCACTGGCGCAGCCAACGAGTGGTTCAATGCGACAACTCATGACGAACGCAACCAACTGCGATCCTGGGACGCTTGGAAGGCCCGCCTTCGTCAAGCCTTCCGCACGGCCGATCATGATGTTCGCCTCCGCGCACAGGCGCGCGATCGCCTCATCCAACACGATGAAGAGATCACAAAGTACTTCTACAGCAAGCTGCGCCTGCTTCGTAGCGCATTCCCTAACAACACGGACGCGGACCACGGCCATGACATCCTCCTCGGCCTGCCCACGAAGTTCCGCTTGATTAGCAACGCATCACCTAACCTGCCCCTGACGGAGCTACACCGCCTCCTCGTGGACAAGGAAGGTCTCTTGCCCTCCCACAACTGGTCACCGCTGGATGCTCGTCAGCCTCCTCGCCCGAACCGTACAACAGATAATCGCGCCACGGACAACGACAAGTCTCGCACGACCAGCAACAACAACGCCAACAGCAACAACAGTGCTAACAGCAGCAGCAACAACAACAACGCCAACGACAGTCACTACCCCCCTGGCTTCCGTCCTTGCCGTCACTGTGGAGGCCCACACTGGGACAACAAGTGTCCTACTCTCACAAGCTCGTCCTCCACACCGGCGACCAGCGCGAACGCCGTACCTGTCAGCGACCGCAAGCCTGACGTCCCTTCCGCCAACGCCAATACTGTCGCTGTCGTCGATGGCGCTCCCGAGGACAATGACGTCATTACGCCCTCTACTTCCGTCAATGCAACGTCGGTGAATCAATCCTACACCACGACGCCCTGCTACGCCGTTGTACAGGTCGACGGCACCACGCATCGAGCCATCATTGACATCGGCGCTAGCGTATCACTCGTGTCCAAAGCATACAAGGACACTCACTTCCCCGAGGCCAACATCCAGCCTTGCTCCGCGTTCTCGGTCCGCGGCCTGACCACCTCTACCTCCGTGTTCGGCTTTGTCACCCTTGACGTGAAGTTCGTCTCCGCGACCACCGAACTTCCCTTCCGTGCAGACTTCTTTGTCTCCTCGGACGCCCCGCAAGGCCTGCTCTTCGGCAACGATTGCCTGGGCCGCCTTGGAGCCGTCGCAGACCTTGTCAAAAGTCAACTTACACTTCGCGGCAAACCGTTCAAGGTCTCCTATCTCACCGAGACCACTCGCAAACCGCTGTCTGCGGACCATGCTCGCGCTGTACGCGTACACGAAGCCTTCACTGTGAAACCCCACCACCGCGCTCGCGTCTCCCTTGTTACCACGACCGACGCCACCCCCTTTCTCGTCCAACCCTGTGACATCCACGGCTCAGACAAACCCATTCGCGCAGCATACATCCTTGCGGACACCTCTCAGTTTATCGGCGAGATCACCAACCTCGGGGATCGCCCTGTCACTCTCCACACTGGCGATGTCATCGGCCATGCCTTCCCCACAGTGGCGGACGTCAGCACCCACGCCTTCGCGGCCATCACCGAATTCGACGACACGCCCACGCCTGACGAACAGCCCGCGTTCATCAACGAAGTTGACATCAACCCTGCTCTCGACGCGGAGCAGCACAGCCAGGTCCTAAACCTGCTTCGTCGCAACGCTGCGGCGTTCTCACAGGATGGCTCCATCGGCAAAACCCACCTGGCCACGTTCGAAGTACCCACTGGGGACGTCAAACCAATCAGCCAGGCGCCATACCACGCCTCACCTCGCCAACGTATTGCTATCGATAAGACCATCGATGAACTTCTGGACGCCGGGCACATCCGCCCCACTGCGTCCCCCTGGGCATCTCCAGTCATCGTCGTTCGCCAAAATGACAAGGACCGCATGTGCGTAGACTACAGAAAGCTCAATGCCGTCACGCGTGCGGACCAGTACCCGCTCCCACGCATCGACGACATCCTGGCCCAGTTCCAAGGCAAGGAATGGTTCACGACCCTCGACGCGAACCGTGGTTATCACCAGGTCCCCGTCTCGCCCGCCGACAGCGACAAGCTCGCCTTTCGAACGCACCGTGGCCTGCACGCGCCCACCGTCATGCCGTTCGGGGCCAAGGGCGCGCCGGCGACGTTTCAACGCCTCATGGACGTCGTCCTCGCAGCAGGCAAGTGGCAGTTCGCACTGGCCTACCTGGATGACATCGTCATCTATTCTCCCACCTTCGAGTCCCACCTGCAACACGTTGACTGGACTCTGCAACAACTCGCGAACGCTGGCCTCACCATCGGTCCTTCCAAGTCCCACCTGTTTCACCAAGAACTCGACGCTCTTGGTCACACTATCTCCAACCTAGGTATCGGCATGCGCGGTCGCAACGTGGAAGCCGTAGCTAAGCAAGATCCGCCTACGTCCACAACTGCTTTGGAACGCTTTCTCGGCCTCTGCGGCTACTACCGTAACTTCGTGAAAGGCTACGCGACAATCGTTCGCCCGCTCCATGACGACCTCACAGCGGCTCGCAAGAACGGCTCCTTCGCCCTTTCCGACGCCGCCAGGGCCGCGTTCTTCGACATCAGACGTCTCATCACCACGGCCCCGATGTTGGCCCACCCCGACTATACCAAGCCATTCGTCATCGACACGGACGCCTCGCGAGCTGGCTTCGGCGCGGTCCTGTCGCAACGCGATGCCCAAGACGTCCTGCGGCCCATCGCGTTCCTCTCCCGAACGACCAACACGGCTGAGAAAAACTATTCCGCAACCGAACTCGAATGCACTGGCATGGTTTGGGCCATCCAACGCTTCCACCCCTACATTGACGGCTCCCAGGTCGAGCTCGTCACCGATCACGCCGCCCTCCAGTGGCTGCTCTCGTACAAAGGTCCTAGCCAACGCTTGATCCGCCAGAGCCTCGCTCCACAAGGCTTGCAGGACAAGCTGACTATCCGCCACCGCCCGGGTAAACAACATGCACACGTCGACCAGCTCTCCCGAGCACCGCTAGACACGGACGACACCGTCATCGACATCGACCCGTGCGCTTTCGTCGCGTGGAGGTCCCCTGAAGAGCCCACCTTCCTCAACGCCGTTCGCTCCGCCACTCCTCACGACCCCGCTCTGAGCACCATCCTGCAAGAGTGCCACGTTTCAGAGGACGTCTCCGCTGATGACCACACAGTCCACGAGCACCCTCGACTGCCCTTCTTGGCCGCAGGTCACCTCCTCTACATGTTCCGGCCCAATCTCAACTCCTACGTTCTCTGCATCCCCGACGCCGACGGCTTGCGCGATGACATCCTCCAGACGCATCACGACGCTCTGGTCTCCGGCCACCACGGTGCAGACAAGACCTATCTCTCCATCGCGCGATACTACCATTGGCCCAAGCTCCGACGCCATGTCGACGCTTACGTGAGGTCGTGCGACAGTTGCCAACGCAACAAGCCTGTGAATCAACTGCCCATTGGCATGCTGCAGCCCCTACCCATCCCTACCAAACGCTGGGACACCGTGTCCATCGACTTCGCGGTGGACCTCCCCAAGTCAAACGGCTACGATGCCATCATGGTAGTCGTTGACAAGCTCACCAAACGCACGCACTTCGTGCCAATGCACACGACCGACACCGCTAAAGACATTGCCATCCTGTTCCTGTGGCACGTTGTGCGTCTCCATGGCATTCCTTCCTTCATCCTCTCGGACCGCGACCCCAAGTTCACCTCAGTCTTTTGGAAGACAATCACAAACGCGCTGGGCTCCAAGCTCCTCATGTCTACCTCCTTTCACCCAGAGACAGACGGCCAGACCGAGCGCCAGATTCGCACGCTCAAGGAAGGACTCCGTCACTTTGTCAACGCCCGTCAAGACAATTGGTGGTCTGTCCTCCCCACACTAGAGCTCGCGCACAACAACAGTGTCCAGGCCTCGACAGGAAAGACCCCGTTCGAACTCGACCTCGGCACGCACCCACGTCTATTGGCCGCTCCGCTGCCAGCCGACTCCGTCCAGGACAACGATGCCTACGCCTTCCTGGACTTCCTCAACGCATCTATGGCCGATGCCGTGGACAGCTTGCAACGCGCACAAGCTGCCCAGATGAAGACCTACGACTCCAACCACCGCGCGCATGTATACAAAGTCGGCGACCAAGTACTACTGTCCACTAAGATTTTCAACCCTGTCTTCTACAAGCAGAAGCGCAGCAAGAAACTGGCCCCAACCTTCTTCGGGCCCTTCCCCGTCATCAGCGTACCTGGCCCCACGGTCGTTGAGCTCCAACTCCCTTCGCAGCTCAACATTCACCCCAGGGTCAACACACAACACACTAGGCCCTACCATGCGCGGCCTGCTCACCACACTGCCCTCCGAGTGGTCGAAGTCGTCCTCGGCTACCGCGAGAGCATCAAGACGACCGCCTTTCCCAACGGCAAACCGCAGTGGCTAGTCCGCTTCACAGGTGCCCCTGATGGTTCTGAGCAGTGGCTCGACAGGTCCGAACTCGACTACCACGGCGCAGGCGCCATCATCGAAGCACACGACTCGCTCGGGACGAGCGCTTCTTCGGAGGGGGGGGTGATGCAGCCACTCTCCACCGGTCCATACACGTGACCGCCCCTCCACTCTCCCACGGTGCTGCTGCACCCTTGTATATTCTCCCCATTGGTCATCGATTGTATATGCATCTCTCTTCCCCTGTGCTAGGTAGCGCTTACGGGCTACAGAAATGCTGATCATATCAAACATTTGCTAAATCGTGCATAAATGCTCCAGAAGTGCATGTTATGCACTGATCTTTCTCGTGTGAGCATCTGGTAACCCAGCCGAGGCTCCCATGCAGTTCAAGAACGGAAAAAGCAGGTGTTTCAAGAGATATAGCAGTTGAGATGAGTTTAATTGCACTCTAAGGAGGGTACCCGAGAGTTGATTTGATTTTTTCGCGCCTAAGGTGAGAAAAACGAAATCTAAGACGAGATTAAACATTTTTGCTAAACAACGGGCGATCGTACACATAACTATAACACACACGCAATGTCGCCATCAGGCCATTAGCTTCCGTCCGGAAGGTGAGATTAGCAAATTTTGGTCCCGCTATTCACCTCTTGGGTGGGACGGGAGCCGACTACGCACAAGAAAGAGACACACACAAACCATACACACAAACGCTCTCTGTGCGCCCATCACTCCGATCACCACACAACGCCCTCCCTCACTCACTGCTCGCCACCATTCACCCTTCCCTCTCACTCTTGTGTCTCGTTGTCGCCCGTTGTCCACTCCCATTCTCCATCAACATCCTCTTCCCATCATCATCCTCTCTCTCCCTCCCTCCACCTCGACTCCATCTCTTCTCCCCGATCACCCTCTCCTGTTCTCGTTCTCTCGACACGCCTGTACCATCTCCCATCACCACCCACGACCCGTCACCCTCTGCAATCTCGGACAGTTCCTGGCATTCTCCCCGATTCAAAACAAACCACCTCCATACCCAACTCCACTCCAAACCGCTCCTCCTCTCGACTCTTCCTCCAGCTCTGGACGCAGGCCGTCCTCTCGCCTCTGATCACAACCCCTGTCCCTCCACAGCACACACCTGAACGTCCCATGTTGGTGTAATCGAACAGCATAAACAATCCACATCCCTCCCAGTCACATGTCAATCTACGACACGGAGTTCACCCGCCGGCTGCGGTCGTCCGTATCGACACCGCCTGGGTCGCCCACCAAACGCTCCTCAGTGACGCCGATGGATAGGGACGTCTTTGGCGATGTCGTGGGGAATCTGCGGGGCATGAGTCCAGTGTCGAAACACAAGGCGAGCACGCCCAAGGCGACAAGAGACTATGGCGACCGGTGCGTGCTACCACGGCTTTGGATTCCTTTGAGATGCGACTAACCCTTCTAGATTCATTCCCACGCGCGACGGGTCAGACCTGCATACGGTGTATCAGCTCTTTGGCGAGGGCGATGGCCGCAGCGAGGGGCCTTCCAAGCCAAGAGCGACGGGGAAGAGCCAGTATGGAAAGGGAACAGATGCCGAAGCTCGACGAGGTGCGTAGTGGTCTAACCCCCTTTCTCTGTGAGCTAGTACTGATGTCAACAGAGGAAGTCCATGCGACATTTTCCCAGCTTCTGAAGAACGAACTGCTGCCAGTGACTCTGTCACCCTCACGGTCCATATCCCCCGGCCGGCGACCACACGGCTCCCCTGCTCGACACGGCCACCGGCCAGGAGCGCCATACGACGTCTTGTTGCCTGGAAACACCAACACCTCGACTTCCAGTGCCGGCACAACCCCGTTACACCACCACCCTCCCCCCGGCGTTGCCAGCGATCGCCTCGACCGCGAGGGGTCCCCCGCCTCGAACCTTCCTCCCCTTCCCCTCCATGCCCCGTCCACTCCGACATCAGGCCACACCCGGCCACCGGGTGCCGGTCCCAGCTCGTCACAACGACGGGCACATCAGTCTCAAGTCATGACTTCCAACTCTGTGGGAGCTCTGACCCCTCCCAGCCGCAAGTCTGGCTACTCCCCACCAGGCACCGCTTCTCCGTCCACACCATCGAAGAAGCGAATCCTCAACTTCCAATCTCCTATAGTTCGGCGGATGTCCGAGCTGACAAATGGGAGTCTGGACGACATGGGACATGAACGATATAGCCTTAGTCCTGTTGGCAGGTCCACGCAGAATGTCTTGTTGAGTCCGCGCAAGACGGGTCGGCAAGTGTCTCGCACACCATTCAAGGTGCTCGATGCGCCCGAGTTGGCCGACGACTTCTACCTCAACCTGGTCTCTTGGTCCCAATCGAACGTCCTTGGCGTCGGCCTCAACAGCTGTGTGTACTTATGGAGCGCGCAATCTAGTCGAGTCACCAAGCTGTGCGACCTGGCTGCAGGCTCGGCAGAGGGCGAGGAGTACCCGGACGTCATAACCGGCCTAGAGTGGACGAACAAAGGGAGCACGCTTGCTATCGGCACCAACCGCGGGACGGTGGAGATCTGGGACGCAGAGTACTGCAAGCGCATCCGGACTATGACTGGCCACACAGGCCGCGTCGGCTGCTTGGCATGGAACAACCACGTACTCTCTTCTGGATCTCGCGACCGAACCATTCTGCACCGAGACACTCGCGATCCTAGCCACTTTGTGCGCCGCCTCTCCGGCCACCACAAGCAGGAAGTCTGTGGCCTCAAGTGGAACTCGGACACCGACCAGCTCGCATCCGGCGGCAACGACAACAAGCTCTTCATCTGGGGTGGGACCGACCAGCGCCCCACCTGGCGCTTCGGCGAGCACCGTGCAGCCGTCAAAGCCATCGCCTGGAGCCCTCACCAGCGTGGCGTCCTCGCCAGTGGCGGAGGAACAGCCGACAAGAAGATCCGCTTCTGGAACAGCTTGACTGGCGGCCTCGTGAGCGAGTGGGACACCGGCTCGCAAGTGTGCAACCTCATGTGGTCTCGCAACTCGAACGAGATCGTCTCCACTCACGGATACTCTGCCGGGCCGGTGCAGAACCAAATCCACATCTGGCGATACCCCTCCATGACGCAAGTCGCCTCGCTCACCGGCCACACCTATCGCGTCCTCTACCTCGCCATGAGCCCCGACGGGCAGACGATCGTCACTGGCGCAGGGGACGAGACGCTGCGTTTCTGGAACGCCTTCCAGCGCCAGAGCAACAGTGATAGGAACGGGCATACCCCTGTTTCGAGTCACAGCCAGTCGAGCGCGCTGAACCCGTTTGCCAAGTTGAGATGAGGAGTTGGCGTGAGTTATAGACTGTCGAGTCAGTCTCCTGTAGTGCATCGTTGTTCCGTTCCCGGGTAGTTTCTTTTCATCATCGTCATCCTGTATCTAGCCCAGTTTGTGTGTCCACTCTGCATGAGATCTGTCCTATACCAGGAGCGAAGGGGTATTGCGCCGAGAGTAGCTGGAATAGGCTGTAGCGCTCGATCGCCGATCGTAATTGTAGTCTTGTTGCGATCGTCGAAAGTAGTGCGAGTGAGGATAGTCTTGGAATTGCCTGATATGAAGCTTGAAGCTGCTCGGGTTACTTAGCTTTGCTGCCTCGTAGTGCGTCCGCCGTAGCTCAAATGATCACTGGAACACCTCTGCGATCGTAAACATGCTGCTTATAGGCCGCAATCGGTATGCTACGGCTTGACACTGTTTCGTCTTCATCACTGAACAGACGAGTCCCCACATTCCACAGCTGCCTGCCTAAGCAGCTGCCTAGCTTGAGCAGCTAGAAGAACGTGCTTTGTCTTCCGCGACCGGTGCACAGCTATAGTGCATCCCAAGAGCACCCACCCCTCTTTGGAACAGATACCCCAGGAGGCACGAGCTGTTCCGCGATGCCTTACTGCATGCCTCAAGAGCCGTTGTCGCGCAGAGCCGTAAGATATTGTGTGTGTCTGCTTGTGTGTATGCGGCGTCATTACGTCAGAAGGCCATCCCATCCTCCATTCCATACCCCATCCATCCGCGCGCCGGCCTCCATCCGATCCATCCCTCCACCCTCCTCCTGTCCTGGTGTCTTGGGACAACTCCCGCAGAGTGCTCCGTTCCGGCCTCACATCTCATCTGATCACTCTCTTGCTTATCCACATCTACACTACTACTCTTCTCCACATCATACACACAACAGCACTCTCCATGACAGACCGGCCAGCAGCACATTAGCCTCACCGACCCCCGACAGCAGGCACGAACACACGCGCGCGCGACCTTGTTCGGCAGGCAGTCAGTCAGCAGGCAGTCAGCACCGATCATCTGCAACAGTTATCCCCAAGAGCTGCACGAGGCAGGCTGCTCACTCCTTCCAACTCCATTCCCAACACTCCTGACACCTGCACTGCGCTCCAGTACCCATGTCGTCCTCCAGACCACCTACCCACCACCGCCAAGTACATGCGCCGCCGGGCCTGTCTATGACCAAGCTCGATCCCTCGGCTGGGCAAGATGGCGGTCCCAGGTCGCCTGCAGATCTCGAGATCCCGTCATTTCTGGGTCGGGGGACGTTTGAGTCTCCACTAGAGGAGAGCCCACACAGCCGCCAGCGTAGGTTACCAGAGGATCCGGGTCACGGCAACGGACTCGGCCACGACACCGCGGACATGGGTTCATCCCCACAGGCAGGACACCCCGGCTTCGGGGACGGCGGTATGGACGAGCGGGGACAGCCGTCCTCGCCTGGCCTCTCGGTTGGGAGCTTCCACAGCACCGACGACTCGAACGAGGCATTCAACTACCCCGGAGTGGTTATGGGCTCAGGCGCAGGTCTGGGGTTTGACGACGTTAAGCTTGACGACGCGACTGCCGAGTTTCTCGACCCCTCGGCTGCGCCCGCGTCGTCTCGCCAAGGGTCTACCAAGCCGGCGGGTGTGAACATTGCGCCGTGGTTGCAAGAGGACGACCCTCCCTCTCCGCCGAGGTCGCGCATGTCCTATGAGGACAACCGACCACCACGCCCACCGTCACCGGCTGGGTCTACGTCCACGCTTCCGAATTTTGCCAGCGGGTCCACGTCCAACTTCAACTCGTCGACTACCAACCTCGATCAGCAGAAGAAGTCGAATCTCTCACACTTTCCTTCGGTACCGCATCTGCCGCGCTTCCTCCACCGCCACCACCACCGCGATAGCGACGCCGCCTCCTTCGCCAACCAGCCTTACGCCATGGGATCTGGCGCCCCGTCATTACGCTCCTCGTCGGCATCAAGCCTCCTCACAGATGGGGCACAAACGCCCACCTCCCACCACCCACGGTCGGTGAGGGAGAAGAGCGTTCGAGACATATCGCCTCCGCCCACACCGCCATCACGACACGGCAGCGTGGCGACCACAGGCGGCCACTTCCATGCACCTGCACATCGCTTCACCCGCTTCGGGAGCCAGGACGCAATGGGATCAAGCAGCAGTCTGGTGCAGCCTCAAAACGAGAAGAAGAAGAGCGGCGGGTTCCTTGGCGGCCTGCTCAAGCGGCGGACGGGGCAGAGCTTTGCCGGGCCATCGGGGCATCCTCCGCATGACTTTGCGCCGCCACATAGGGCACAAACTGCCGGGCCGTCGCGGATGTCTGTCTCGACGACGGCGTCGTCTCTACGAGGGCAGAGTTTCTCGTCGACAAAGAGTGCTCCAGCCGGGAATCACAGCGGCGGCCGGCAACACAGCTTCAAGTCGGATAACGGGGATGGGACGTACTCCCCCCTCCATGAGGGGAGCGAGGACGAAGGCGAGCACGAGTTCCAGCTCAACACGGACCTGGACGATATGGAGGGCATTGTCGATCCGAATCTCGCAAAGCAGCCGCGGCCGTCGGCGACGATGTCGATATCGCCTGTGGCGCCTGGGGAGATGGGACTCGCGGACGCGCTGCATCACACAAGTAGTGATGCTAGCGATAGTAGTGGGTCCAAGGGTGGCGAAAGCGGTTTGCCTAGGCATATTCTCGAGACGAATACAGGCAAGGGGAGCTTCACGAGGCCGAATCCGTTCATCTCGCCTACGTCGTCGTATGGCGGTGATCTGCCGCCTATGGGTACCCCGCCATCGCCGTTCACCATCTCGCCGAAACACTCGATCATCACCGGTCCCTCCAATCAGCCCCGCCGGCCGTCGCAGCTGCGTAATGTCAAGCTTGGGTCTGTCGATTCGCAGAATAGTGATGTCTCGTCTGTGCCGATGGAGCCATCGTGGGTGCAGACTACGACACCGCCTACGACCATGTTCAAGGACCCGTTCAGCACCAGCACAGGGGCAGGGTTCACGGAGCGGGTGCCAGTCTCGCCATCGCGTCAGGCGTCGACTTTCTCGGGCAAGTCGACAAACAGCAGCGGTGGGCCGGGGAGTACTGCCCCATCTATCCCGCCGCACTCGGCATCGAGCGGTGCGGCATGGGCCGCCCCAGAATCCTGGGGTGTCGAGGCGGATGAGGAGGAGCTTGACGATTCCGAAACGTCGTCGAGTAGTGGCACTGAGGGGGAGTGGCACGACGGCGATCGCGTCGCGACCCCGACTGGCGATGAGGCTCTCGGTGTGGAGAGTGCGTTGCCCTCACGAGCTCAGACGCCATTTGGACGGAGCCGCGCACAACGGGGCAGCGTGTGGCCGCTCAAGCGTGCCCGGGCTGACTTTGGTAAGGCCCTCGGGCCGGAGTTCAACCCTTCTGTTCCTGTGAGTTTGGAGGTAGAGTGACACTGACGGCAGCACTTTACGCGCATCTACCGCGCTGATGGGAGCTTCGATGTCATGTCGTTCACGCTCAACGTCACCGTTGCGGAGATGATCAACATCCTCGCTGGGAATGACGGGAAGAAGGCGCACAGCATGAAGATGTATGTGCGGGAGCGGGGGCAGGACCGCCAGATGTTACCCTCTGAACGGCCCATTGCGCTGCAGGCTAGGCGGTTGCTTCAGTCTGGGTTCACGGAGGCGGAACACATCGAGGAGATCGGGAAGGACGACTGGAGTATCTTGTGCAGGTTTATCTACCAGACGCCGGTGTTGCCTGTCATGAACCCGGTGAGTACAGCTCAAGGCAATGCTGATGTATAGGACGAGGAGAGCTCGTACGAGTCGTTCGAGTTCATCGACCTGTCTGGCCGGGATCTGCAGGTCATCCCGATTTTCCTCCACCTGCACGCGGACAACATTATCATTCTGAATGTCTCGCGCAACCCGATGACTGATATCCCACTCGACTTTATCCAGGCGTGCAAGAATCTGAAAGAGCTGCGCATGTCCAACATGGCACTCAAGCGTGTACCGCAGAGTATCAGGGAGAGCGCGTCGCTGTCGCGGCTGGACCTGTCGTGTAATCGTATCTCCGATTTGGAGTCGGCACAGCTGAGCAACATCTCGACATTGCTGTCGCTCAAGGTACAGAACAACCGACTGAGCTCGATCCCGTCCTACTTCATACAGATGAAGGCGCTGAAGTACCTCAACATCTCGAACAATGTGTTTGAGGAGTTCCCCTCGGTCGTGTGCGAGATGAGCAACCTCGTTGACTTGGACGTGTCGTTCAACCGGATCGCCGAGTTGCCGGCCAAGATGTCGAATCTCAAGTCCCTGGAGCGGCTGATCTGCGTTGGTAACGAGCTAAAGGAGTTCCCGAAGTCGTTCAGCACGCTCGCCAATCTCCGCGTATTGGATGTGCGGAGGAACAAGCTCACGGATCTGACGCCGGTATACGCGTTGCCCATTCTTGCGACGCTGCGGGCCGACAGCAACGACCTCGTCACCCTCGACACGCAGCTCGGTCCAAAAGTACGCGATTTCAGCGTGCCTTGGAATTCGATTACGCGGTTCACCCTCGCGCCGAAGCCCGGCATGACTGCCGCGTACGCCCTGACGCAACTCAACCTCTCGCACGGCAAGCTGTCAACGCTCGAGGACTCGGCGCTGAGCGAGCTCGTCAACCTGGTGGAGCTAAACCTCAGCTTCAACCAGTTCACGCGGCTGCCCGCGACACTGGACAAGCTCGTGAACCTCGAGGTCTTCCAGTGCACGGATAATATGCTCGCCTCGCTGCCGTCCGGGTGCTTTGGGAACATGCAAAAGCTGCGTATCTGGAATATCCACAACAACAACCTCAAGGATGTGCCGTCTGATATCTGGCTGTGCAGCTCCATTGAGACTATCAACTTGAGTTCGAACTTGCTTGAGGGGGAGTTGCCGGACCCGCCGGCTGAGTGGATTGAGAAGCTCAAGACGATCGAGGCGAACGGGCGCAAGTTGTCGACTATATCGTCGGGGACGAACATGACCACCGAGTCGGAGAGGGGCATGGTCCCGCCTGCGGGCACTTCGCTGATACGCCTGTACCTCGCGGACAATCGGCTCACGGAGGACGTCTTCAGCCAGATCCAGCTGTTCTCCAACCTCCGGGTGCTGAATGTCAGCTTTAACAATATCCTCGAGGTCCCGCCGTATACTATCAGCCGGTGTTCGCGGCTTGAGCAGCTGTACCTCTCTGGCAATAAGCTCACTAGTCTTCCCGCGGAGGATTTGGAGAAGCTCACCGACCTCCGTGTGTTGCATCTTAACGGTAACAAGCTGCAGACTCTGCCTTCTGAGCTTGGCAGTATCAAGAACCTCGAGCATCTGGACGTAGGCTCGAACGTGCTCAAATACAACATCGCGAACTGGCCGTACGACTGGAACTGGAACTGGAACACCGCGTTGCGGTATCTCAACTTGTCGGGCAACAAGCGGCTGGAGATCAAGCCCACCAGCAGGCAGGAGCTCACCCAGGCGGCTCCTGGGTTCAGGCGAGAGCTGTCCGACTTTAATGCGTTGTCGCACCTCCGTGTCCTTGGCCTGATGGACGTCACCCTGCGTATCCCCTCGCTGCCTGATGAATCGGACGAGAAGCGTGTGCGTACGTCCTTCTCTGATATCAACAACATGGCCTACGGTATCTCGGATATGCTCGGCCCGGTGGACCACCTCGCCATGTTCGACTTGGTCGTCCCCCACTTCCGTGGCAATATTGACGAGTGTGTGTTTGGCATGTTCGGACGCGCGTCGCCTACTCTCCCGTCTGGGAAGATTCCCAAGTACGTGCAGGACCACTTCTCCGTCACGCTCTCGGACCAGTTGGCGAAACTCCAGCCGGAGGAGGCAGTGAATGAGGCGCTGAGGCGGACGTTCTTGTGGGTCAACAAGGCGGCGTTTGACAATCTCGCTGGCATTGAGAAGCGGCACCGCGGCTCGGGCGCGTTCCTCGGTGCCACTGCGCGGAATGCGACCCTTCACTCGCAGCTGCGTGCTGGTGCCTCTGGAGCTGTTGTCTACCTCAAGGACAAGACGCTGCATGTTGCCAATGCGGGTGACACGCTCGTCGTCATTTCGCGCAAGGGCGAGGCCGAGCTGCTGGGTAAGAAGCACGACCCGACAGATCGCGAGGAAACGGCTCGTATCCGGCAGGCTGAGGCGTGGGTGTCGCCCAAGGGACTGGTCAACGACGACAAGGAGATTGACGTGTCGCGCGCGTTTGGCTTCTACCAGGCGTTACCTGCTGTCAATGCTAGTCCTGACGTACGGACACGGCAGCTGTCCGAGTCGGACGAGTTCCTCATCATCGGCAACTCTGCGCTGTGGAAGTGCACGCCGTACCAGACTGCGGTGGACATCGCGCGCACGGAGCGCGAGGACCCGATGATGGCCGCGCAGAAGCTTCGTGACTTTGCGATCTCGTACGGCGCAGAGGGGAGTGTCATGGTCATGATTGTCAACGTGTCGGATCTGTTCTTTGGCCGTTCGGGACTGCGTGGTCGTGCGATTGCGGGCAACGACGGCATGGAGGGCAGTTATATCCAGCGCAGGCGGCGGGAGGAGGTCGGCGACCGAACGCTCAACCGCCTCCAGCAGGAGATCGAACCCCCGACTGGCCAGGTGGCTATCGTGTTTACGGATATCGTCAATTCCACGGCTCTGTGGGAGACTAACCCTGGCATGCCTACCGCTATCAAAATGCACCACTCCCTCATGCGCCGGCAGCTCCGCCTCGACGGCGGATACGAGGTCAAGACTGAAGGCGACTCGTTCATGGTCTCCTTCCAGTCCGTTACTGCCGCGCTGCTGTGGGCGTTCAACTGCCAGATTGGGCTGCTGCAGCTCGAATGGCCGCGTGAGCTGCTCGAAAGCGAGGACGGGAAAGTCATCTACGACTCGAAGGGGAACATCATCCACCGTGGGCTGCGCGTGCGCATGGGTGTGCACTGGGGCGCGCCGGAGTGCGAGAAGGATCCGATCACGCGCAGGATGGACTACTACGGCCCAATGGTCAATCGTGCTGCGCGTATCAACGCGTCTGCGGATGGGGGCCAGCTCATGACTTCGCAGGATGTTGTCAATGTTATCCGCGAGTTGAGGGAGTATATCGAGAGCTCGGATGATCATGCGCTGGACGAGCTTCCGCCTGAGGTTAAGCGCGAGGTGCTGGAGCTGCGCAGGATTGGAGGGCTGGAGCTCAAGGATGTTGGCGAGAAGAAGCTGAAGGGTCTGGAAGGTAAGTCCATGCAGTGGGTGTTGGCTGACGTCAGTTCCTGAAAAGCTCTCCCTCCTGCTGCCGAAGGCCCTCTCTGGCCGGCTGGAGCTGTTTACTGGTCTGCGCGCCAATGTCGAGGTGAGCGAGGCGAGGGCGTTCGCATCTGAGCAGCACCTCGAAGAGGCTCGCCAGCTTGCGGCGATCACGCTCCGCCTCGAAGCGCTGTGCACCTACTCCTCCCCCGGCGACGCTACCGGCGTCTCTTCGCCTACCACGGCGACATCACGCTTGGCCACCTCTCCCACCGCGACGCTCCCCACGCCGCCACACTACCTCGGCCCCTCGATCCGCGAGAACATGACCGAGGACGAACTCCTCGACGTCGTCGCGAGCCTCACGACGCGTATCGAGAACTGCCTGTCCACGCTGTACCTCAAGCACCTCGCCGGCTTTACCTCCATCATGGCCGCGCTCGAGGACGTGACCAAAAACGACCCCGCGATGCTAGTGCACGCGCTAAGCCTGATCAACGTGGCGAAGCAGCCGCCGCCACCGTCGCCGTTGCAGCTGCAAGCGCCGCCGGCAGCGCATTCGCAGCTGCATACTCCGCCCGTGTCTCGTTCTGCGCCCGCGTCTCCGCAATAGCTGTTAGTCTTTGTACCATTGTCTTATCTATATCATCTTGTCTTGTGGTTGTCGCATGCATCTCTATCGCAGAGTGGGAGGTGGAGTGTCCGAATGCGGGTCATGATATGTTGCGGTGTCATCCCGGGCTCGCTTGGGTGATCGCCGATCGGGCCTGTTTCAGGAGTAGCATGTGCCCTTCTGCCGTTACCAGCCACCATCCCCGCGGTTCACCCATCAGTCGGAATCGCTATCATCGCACATTGCGCTTTGCTATCACTTTCTCAGTCTTGCTATCTTTACGTTGGAGTGTATACAGTAGCCACGACACGACTGCAGCAAGGAAGCCTTCATACAGGCAAAAGAAAACGGTCTCACCTCGCACTACACACGGCGGCGGCGATCTGAATCACCGGCTGCTGGAGGTTGTCAACAAACCCCCCGGCGTGTCATCGACGACCACACTCTCACCGCTTTCCACGAACAACTAGCCAGATGGAGGAGGGATACAGGCCGTGAGTTGTTATGAGAGCTGGACGCGCGCGCGCGCGCGCGCGTCTGTTCCATCACGCAAGCATGTGCACACAGACCGCCGCGCGATTTCACTGCTAGCTGCTGCGAATGGCGCGACGAGGCTGACGGCAGACCGGACTTCCTCAGCACCACGCCGAGCACTGTGGCTGCGCGGCTGGCGTCGTGCTCTGAGGAGGGGTCAGACTCGGCGCGGGCTGCGGTCGTGCTTAGGCATGCGTTGTGGTATGCTGTCACGCATGGGGATGTGGAGTTGGTCGGGTGGCTCGCGGGGCTGGAGGGGACGTGGGTGAGTTCAGCTGTGGCCAAGGATCTGGAAGCGGTCAGAGACATGGACGAGGAGGTGGTGGGATACGAAGCCGGGTCTGAACGGGTGCTCGCTGAGGCGGGAGCTTGGGCTAGCTGGAGGGTGGTCCCACGACCCAGAGCGCGGGTGGTTGTGAAGACGGGGCTTCGCTCGCGTGAGCTGACGGCAGGCCGATCTACTCGACACTCAAGTGGCGGTCATGGAAGACGACGAGGGCTGGGGCATCGTCGGCATGGCTATCCAGGCGTCGTGCGTACGCAGCGAGAAGGAGGAGGCGGTGAGGCTCGTCGTCGCGCGATGGGGTGTCGACGCTGGACCCCGCCATGGCCGGGATAGAGCCGGCTGGACGCCATTACATCTCGCGGCATTACTCTCGTCACCGCAGACTGTTTCGGTCTTACTCAATCGCGGGTCCTCGCCTGCCACACCCAACGCGGCCGGCCTCACGCCGTACGACTTGGTCATGGACATGGAGGGACGGGAGAGCCTCGTGCTCCTGCTCGAGCCTGTGGGGGGGAGCACGCCGTCAACGCCAGCCACGGCGGCAAGCACGTCTTTCCGGCAACTGTTGCAGGAGGTCCCGAAGGTCGCACCTGAGCGGCGGGCGCTGCTGTTGCGACGGAGGCAGCGGATAGCCCAGAAGTCGGAGCGGGCTGCGCGCCGGATTGAGCGGATACGCATCAATGCGGAACGGGAGCGGTGGGTGCGAGAACGGGCTAAGGGTATCGGAGTGGACGCGGCCGTTCTGTTTGCACCAGAGGATCGGCGGGGGTTGCCAGAAGGTGATGAGGAGGAAGCAGCGGATGATGCAGAGGAGACGGACCAGGACGACGAAGACGAGATGGATATCGACGAGGCTCTGGGTGGGAATGAGAATCCATCTGTGAGTTTTTCTCTTGTGGTGGCTGACAACAGGCGAACATTGATTCGTCTCTGCTCGTGTTCTCGTTGCACCAGCTGCCTGCCATCTTTGAGGTGCTCATCGGGTCGTACCGTCCAGTGTGTCAGCCGCGGGTGAAACGCGCCCTCCCGGCCAACGCGCTGTACCTTTACGCTCGATTTGCGCACTACCGCTGCGACGAGGTGTGGCTGGAGGAGCTGCTCATTGGCGCGGTGGAGCACATCGAGGCGGTTGTCTACGACAACAACGAGGACCTCGCCGCCCTGTCGTTCTGGGAGTACAATCTCACGCTTCTGCTATATCTTATCCGCTCGGACGACGATCTCTGCCGAGCATGTACGGAGGCCGAGAACATGCTCGTCAACTTTGAAGAGCTGATCAACGCCATACATGGTAAGCTTGGAGCTCGTATCCTGCTGATCTCCAGTGTTCATCATCCGCATTGCTGAGCGCAAGATAGACGAGGTCCTGGAAGCGGCGATGCTCGACTTCGAGTCTCTGGAAGACTTCGACGACGTGCGGTTCCAGGACGAGTGGAACATCTTCCGCTCGTTCGGCAAGAAGAACAAACGCGATACGCCGGCTGCGGCGGCGCTGTTCAGTGTGCCCAACAGTCCTGCTATGAAGGGCGCGTTCGACAGCCCGCCCACTGCTAAGCGTGGTCACCACCGGGGCTTGAGTCGCCCGACGTCTATACAGGATCTGCGAGCAACTGCTTCTGCTGCCACGGCCGAGGCGAAAGGCGCTATAGCAAGTGGCATCGCTACGGCTCAGGCAATGCTAGGTGACAAGCCCAGTCCGCGGAAGGTGTCAGACATCCTCACCAACGTCCTGCTCCTGCTCCAGCTGTACGAGGTCAACCCGGCTTTCATCGTCCAGGTCTTCTCCCAGACGTTCTTTTGGATTTCCAGTGAACTGTTCAACCGCGTCATCACGAGGAAAAAGTACCTCTGCCGCACGAAGGCTCTCCAGATCCGCATGAACATCACCGCCTTGGAGGACTGGCCGCGCGCGAATGGACTGCCGCCAAACATCGCCTCGCGCCACTTCGTGCCCATCATGCAGCTGTTGCAATGGCTGCAGTGTGCCTCCCAAATCAACGAGTTCGACATGCTCATCGGCACTGTACAAGGCCTGCGCCACCTGAACCCGCTGCAGATGTGCCGGGCTGTGCAAAACTACCGCTACGAGGTCAACGAGGGGCGCATGGCTGACGACTGCCTGCAGTATCTGCACCAGCTGGTGCGCGACTGGGAGAAGCGGCGCGTGCACATTGGTGTGCAGCCGGGAAAGGGCGAGGGCGATGTCGGCAGCCCGCGACCGGAAGATGATGCGCTGCCCATCGAGGCTCTATTTGACGGTTCTGTCGCGCTGAGTGACTGGGCACCGCAGTCTGGGCCAGAGTCGCTGGGCGAGCTGCTGGACAGTCGGTACATGCTTCCATTCCTTGTCCCCCAGGAGGCCGAGTACCTCCTCGCCACGCCACCACCAGACGCAGCGTTCCATAACCTGATGACCGAGAGGCCGCTGCTGCCCGACGGATCGATTCCTAGTCGCCCATTGTCTTCCGCTAGTCACTCGTCATCTCGGCCGTTGGGCTGGGTATCACTCAGCAGCCGGAAAGTGCGCGAACTGCCTGACGACTTCTTCTCTTGGATGAAGGAGCGGCAACATACCGTCATGATGGGCAAGGAGGCTCATCGACCTCCAGCCGCTAGGACCGGCCCACAACCCAGTACACCCCCGAGGCAGAACTCGACCCTCCCTCCTTCCAAACCGTCGAAGGCGTTTGACCAACAATCTGTACTCAGCAGGTCACACTCCACACCGGTGCAAGTTGTCGAGGCGCCCAACGAGTCGACGCCACTGGCATCACTAGCTGAGGACAATGAGGCGACGCCCTCGACGTCAGAAAAGTCTCATGATATCTCGACACCACTGCATGCGTCTCCTGGTATCAGAAATCTGGAGCACCGAGCGTCCTCTGAGCTTGGGTTGCAGCGCCGTCTGGATAGGGCGTGCGCGACGTCGCCCGAAGACATCGAGATGGACACGCGGGCTCCGGCTCCCAGCAGCCCTGTCAACGGATCTACCAACGGGCATTATGAACTGGCACGGCATAGGCGGGAGCGGAACGCGTCCATATCGTCCATTTCGTCCGTGTCGAGCATCGAGAAGAAGCGCTGGTGGAACAAGGTTGGCAGCCGGAACACTTCTGGAGTGTCGACTGCGAGCGACGACATTCCGCTGCGCCAGCTGCGCGACAAAATGCAGCGGCACGACACTGATGACACCATACGGCCCAGCGCGCTCGAGGAGGGCGCGTAGCCGTTCACTAAAAGTACAATGACACTGTAGCATAGTCACTGCGGGATTTGCATGCATGCATACACGACGAGGGAGAGTGACTGAACTCATGATGGCCGCTGCCGCTGCTGCCGGCGATGGCACGGCGTCCAGGGGTGGTAGCCAGGTCCGGCGGGAGGGTAGACCGAGACGCGTGCCGCCACCCGAAAGTGGGACCAGGACCAGCGACAACCTCTCGATCTTTCTTTCCACACCATTAATCAAAATACCCAGCCCGCCATCAATCCGCGATCTGCACCGTATCACGGCGGACACTGGCAACATGCACCCGCCAGACGGTATTGACGCCAACGCAGAGGCGAAGCAGGAGGCTGCGGCATCGCTGGACCATTTGTTCTCCCCTTCGTCGCCTCGATCACGGCCACGGACACCCCCCTTGGTCGCATCTGCGTCGCCGTCATCTCCCCATGTCAAGTTTGAGAACCTCCCGGGGCTCGATGACGACCACGACGGGGATGTGTACAGGAGGGGAGAGTCGTCGACGTCGTCGTCGCGCGTGGTGACGCCCAAAAGCCGCTCCCCGCCGCCGCCGGCACTCATCGGCGATCTCCCGTTAGCGTGGGACGACGCGCTGTCTACCTTTGGGCAGCTCGAGCGCTGCGTCTATGAGAGGAAGGACTTGGGTCTGAGTCGCGAGCAGGATGAAATGATGGTCTGTGACTGTGTCTACGATCCAGGTGAGTACGGAATGCGTGTGGGTGTATGCGTGTGAGGGCATGGAAGTAGTGAGCACGTTCGAGTTGTCGTGTGAGATGTGGATGTCGCGGGGGTGAGAGCAGGATGACATGAGCTGCTCGTCGCTGGGAGATGCAGTGCGGGGAGGGTGGTGTGCAAGAAACGGTCTTGGCGGTGCTGGCAGGGCCATTTGTCATCGCATGTCTTGCAGTGCAGGTTGTCGCTGGCTGTCCTCCGGGACCGCACAGCTAGCTTGCCACCCGTTTCCGCTCCGTCCTCCGCAGTTCTCAGGCAGGCAACAACCGCAACCCAGCCTCTCGCTGCACCTCGTAGTCGTCACTCGCTGACCTCAGACGACGAGACAGAGCCATGCGGCGTCGATTCCAACTGCATCAATCGCGCAATTTTCATCGAGTGCTTGGCCGGCGAGTGCAAGGCTGGCAAGCACTGCAAGAACCAACGGTACGAGAGCATGCGCGATGGGGCTGACAGCAGGTTCTCGCGGCATCAGTATGCGCCCGTCGATGTCGTCCTCACCGAGCGCAAGGGGTTCGGTCTGCGCGCAAAGGAGAATATCCCGGCGTGAGTCAATGGGCCAGGGGCGGGTCGCTGACGGCCAGTGGATCCCTAGTGTACGAGTACATCGGCGAGGTGGTGGTCGAGAAGACGTTCCGCCAACGCATGGCCGACTACGCAGAAGAGGGCATCAAGCATTTCTACTTTATGATGCTGCAGAAAGAGGAGTACATCGACGCTACGAAAAAGGGCGGCATCGGGCGATTTGCGAACCATTCATGTAACCCGAATTGCGAGGTTCAGAAATGGGTTGTAGGCCGCCGGTTGCGGATGGGTATTTTCACCAAACGCGACGTGGCAAAAGACGAGGAGATCACATTCAATTACAATGTCGATCGCTACGGGTGAGTTTTGGGGACGACGGCGCTGAACAGCACAGGCACGAAGCACAAATATGTTACTGTGGCGAGTACAACTGTGTTGGGACGATTGGTGGCAAGACTCAAACGGATGTCGGCGGCATTGACGACCTCTTCCTTGATGGTGGGCTGATCTGACTGGTATAAGCTGACAGTGCAGCCCTTGGTATCCTGGACGAGGTGAATGCAGGTGGCATGAGAGGTAGCAAGAAGAGGAAAGCAAGACAGCTGGATGAGGACTACAACGTGGGTGATACGCCTGAGAATCAGCCTGACATCAGCCTGTGCTGCATCCTATTCAGCCACACGAGGTGCCCAAGGTGGCTGCTGCAATCCGCCAGGCGCACGAGCTTCCGCGCATGCTACGCCGTTTGCTGGAGCGCGTCAAGGTAGGCTCATTCCCGTGGATGTTGCTAACGAGCAGATGTCCGACGATCCTGTGGTCCACCGCGGTCTCATGCGCATGCACGGTTTCAGTTGGATGTCGAACATTCTCAAGGACCTGGCTGATGACCGCGACATCGTCCTGATGGTGAGTTACTATCGCGAATTCCGCTGACGCCAGGCACTTGAGAGCATGAAGCAGTGGCGAGTCACGGTCCGCAACAAGATCGACAACTCGAATATCGAGGAGCCGGTGCGCGCCCTTCGGGATGGAGCAGACGAGCAGCTCGCTGCGCTCAGTCGCGATCTCCTGCAGTACTGGTCGACGCTTGAATTGTCGTACCGCATCCCGCGGATCAACAAGTCGGCTCTTGACGCCGAGGACGACAAGAACACGTACACCATCGCTGAAGCCGAGAGCATGCCCCGACGACCGATGCACTTCGACGCCTTGGTGAACGACAGGTCCATCAAGTTTGAGCTCGCGCCGGTGCGCGAGTATGTGCCACCACCATTACGGCATCGTCCGCCACCGCCGCCGCCTCCACCGACGCGCACGCCTTCGCACCCTGCGACGGCAGACCGATCGCACCTGGACGCGATCATCGCCATGGCCGCGCAAGCTCAGGTCGCTGCCTTGCCAGTGTCTCCTGTGCCCAAGTCTTCGACTGCACCTGCGGCTGGGGAGTCTCGCAAGAGACAGAAACTGTCCCACGCCGAGGAGGAGCAACGCAAGGAGAAGCGCTTGACGAAGCTGGTCGGCGAGGTCGTTGTCAAGAGCATGAGCAAGTACAAGTCGCAGATGGAGCACGACACCTTTAAGCGCTACGCCAAAGAGGTAAGCTGCATCATCAAAGAGTCAACTGACATTAGTGTACTGGTATACTTGTCGAGAAGGAGAAGCGCGGACACTCGTACGCGGCGCACCGACACCCGTCCCTCACCGATGAGAAGAAGGCCAAGATGAAGGCTTTCACCAAGGAGTTTACCCACAAGGTCCTCCGCAAGCTCAAGGCGAAGGGCAAGCTTCGCCGCGTGCCGCGGCCGGACCAGCCGCAGGCCTCTCCTTCGACGCCAGCCGCGACGCCCGGCACAAGCAGTGCGCGCTTGTCGCCGTCAGCGACGCCCGCGCGTTCAGGACACTCTGGACACTCTGACACGCCCAACGGCTCTGCACTGCTGGATGAGATGTTTGGCGCCGACGACATTGACGATGCGGACATGGACGAGCCCAGCCTCGCCACGGACGTGACCGACTCGACGCCTGCACCCAACCTCACCACACCGATGGGCAGTACGCCTCGGAGCCCGCAGCAGCCCATCGTGGTTGAGCACTCGGGACCCATCCTCTCCAAGGCGCCTACTGCTGGCCCTATCCTCGTAGACCACTTTGACGGGGCCAAGTGAAACCCACTCCCACTCCCCTTCCCCCTCCCCCTCCAGTAGCAAGCCATGACTGCATGCATACATCTAGTACCGTATTGTCGCTCCAGCGTCCTCCGCAGCCTCTACCCGCTTGTTCTGCGAGATGACATACCTCAACGTAAAGGCGTTGTCATCGCAGATCTTGGCGACCGCCCCCTCCGCGCCCATCAGACTCTTGTGCAGCGCCCGGAGCACCGGCGCCATCTCGCCCTTCTTCTCCCTCAGTGCCCGCCCGTGGCTCGTGAGCATGGCCGCCGTCCACACGAGGTCATACTCGAGATGCGGGGAGCTCTCGGCATGCTCGGCGATGAACCGCAACAAGCGGGGCGCGTACACCTGCGGCAGCTGCCTCGCCACGAGGCGCACATCCCCCGGCGGGACAGCCTCATACACCCTCTGGAGGAGGGCCGCCTCGTTCAGCCGCAGCGCCATGACCAGCGCAACGAGATGGTCACCGGCCGCGAGGGTCTCGAGCACGCTCTCGGGCGTGAGGTCGAGCGCGAGGTCGATGGGGTCGAACGCCGCGCCCTCGTCCAGTGCGTAGACTAGCAGTCCCTCCGTGCTCGCTGCGGCCCATGACCTGCCCGTTGCCGAGAAGCGGACGCACGATGTCCGCGCGTCGCGGCGGTATCGCCGCTTGCTGAGGTCGCCCCGCTGCGCACCGGGGAGGGAGACGTCCAGCCTGTCCTCGAGGTCGGACTCGTCTGCTGCCGCGTCGTCCAGCGCGTCGAGGTTGCCCGCCTCTGTCATCTTGCGCGAGTCGAGGAGCTCCTGCGTGCCGTCGAGGGAGAGGTTTTGCGAAATGGTAAACTTTTTCACCATGACGCCGTCCCGCCGGTCGTAGAGGACAACGTACTTGCTCTGCCCTCCTGCGAGGATACAGCTCCCGTCCGCGGTCCACGCCACGCTGTTGAAGTACTTTGAGGCTGCGTTGTTCGCGGCCGACATTGCGTCCTCGGCCTTGCGCCCGCCCGAGATGTCTCTCCTCCCCTCGATGATGGATTTGATCTCACCCTCTGCCACGTCGATGAAGGAGATCTGCCCGTCGAGGGTGGAGACGGCGACCTCCTTCCCGTCTGGGCGGAAGGCGAGGGCCGTGGCCTCGGAGGAGATGGTGACTGGCTCGGAGTTGCGTGCGCGCCCGTACACGCCCCAGAAGCGGATGGAGCGGTCCCAGCTGCACGAGGCGAGCTGGTCGCCTGTGGGGGAGAAGCTGAGGCCCGAGACGGGCGCGGTGTGGCCGGAGAGAATGTCGAGCAGCTTGCCCGTCTGGACGGACCAGAGGTAGATCTCGAAACTGTCCTGGCTGCCTGCGGCGACTACTTCGCCGCTTGGGTCGACGGCGAGGCTGCAGAACTGGACGGGGGTGGGGGAGGTGAAGGTGCGGAAGTTGCGGTAGCGGACGAGGTCAAAGGCGCGGACTGTGCCGTCCAGGGAGGCGGAGAAGAGGACCTGGCCCTGCTTGGCAAACTCGACCGAGGTGATGGACGCGCTGTGTTCCGGGAAGGTGACGAAGCAGAAGCCGCTGGATGCGTTCCAGAGCTTGACTTTGCCGTCCTCGCCCCCGGTTGCGATGTTTTGCCCGTCGGGGGAGAAGGCGAGGGTGTTCATGTCAAAGTAGTGGCCCTGTTGCTTGAGGACGTAGCTCTCGCTTTGCCATTCCCAGACGAGGAGCTGGCCAAGCTTGGCGGCGCCAAAGGCGAGCCACTCGCCGCTGGGGGAGACGGCGACGCTCGAGATCTTCTCGTTTGAAATGGACAGAGTGTGGACTGGGGTGAAGTCGGGCATCTCCCAGAGGCCAAAGACACCTGTTGAGAAGCCTACGATCAGGAGGGATGTGGCAGGGTGGAAGGTCGCGCAGGCGACCTTGGTGGCTACCTGGTTAAAGAAGTGGCGTCCGTGGACACCCCAGCGGGTGTATGCTGCGGCAAAATCGGAGACCGTTGCTGCGGATGCAGAGGTAGACGGCAAGTCGAGAATGTCCATCTCGACGTCCGAGTCCTCCTCTGCGACGCCGCGCTTCGCCATCCAGGTAAACACCGCGCCGTCGCGAGACACGGTGTAGATCGTCTTCTCGTCTTCGGAGAACCACGCGCCGACGACGGCATCGCGGTGTCCACCGAACGACTTGGGGAGGAATCCCTCGAGCGGCTCGAGAGTGTACAGCCTCGCGGTCATGTCGCGCGACGTTGTGAGGAAGTACCGCGAAGACTTGGACCATGTGATGGAGAGCACCTCGTCCTGGTGGCCGGTGTACTCGCGGTGAAGGACGAAGGGCGCAAACTCACGCGCAAGGTGGCTGGGGGTGCGCCACACCTGAATGTGGTTGCCGTGTGTGATCGCAAAGTGCTTGCCGTTGGGCGCGAACGCGACGGCCGCGACGGGCTTCTTAAAGTTCATGTGGTGGAGGACGGTGCCTTTCCTGAAGTGAACGAGGAGTGCGCGGCCGTCGTCGTCGATGGAGATGAGGACTTGTCCATCGGGGGAGAGCGCAATGCACGCAACATTCTTGCGGTTCTCGAAGGGGAGAGTGCGCGATTTGTTGCTGTCGTTAGTAGGTCGCTCATCGTTGTCTGCTCACTTGACAAGGTCGAAGACGGACACGCGGTTGCCTACCGGGCTGAGGACAGTGTTGCCGTCGGGCGTGAAGGCGACATTGCCCTGGCGGTACACGGTACCGCACAGGTTGTTGAAGACAAAGTTGGACTTCATCCTGCCGTTCGACGAGCTCGGCAGATGTGGATAGAGGTGGTCACCGTCGGTTACAACGTTGCTGGTGGTCATGAACTTTTGACGTTTAGTGGCAAGTCTCCCACGGTGGGGAATGCCGTTTGTCGGATAAACATCGGATGGAGTTCTGTCGCTATCGCGGATGGAGTGGAGGTTGCGCTGGGGAGGATCATTCTTTCTTGCCGCCAGAGCACATGGTCATCCGACTGCCACTGCACGAGTTAGGAAGCAGTTGATGTCTCGGGCAGCTCACGTTCCCAAGACATAGGACACTGGCACTGCAGTACTGATAGGCTACGTTGATGTCCTATTTTGAGCTGTTACGGATGTGAGGCAAAAGGCCGCAGTGGACGTGGACGACACTCGCCACGTTCCACTCTTCCACTTGGCCTGGGCTCTCTGCGGTGGGCTGCGTGGCTGACTACGTACGACTGGTCAGCCCAGGCTGGCTGAGAGTGGGCACTGTATTCAGCATAGATCCACCGGGATCCGATTTTTTGGATCGGATCCAGGTTCAAATTTGATTCCACTTCGGATCGCTAGTATATACAGGTGCAAATGTATGGTATACAGATAAATATGTATTACAATACCTATGGAAAATGCATATGATTGGGTCATCGCTTTTATGGGGGATTATCGCTTGTATTTAATATTAATAACACAACGTATTAGCGAGTATACTCCCTCGGAGTAGCGGTGGAGCATACATGTACGTGTTGTTGTCACTTGCCACTCGAATTAATATTAATTCTCTCCTCATCATCAACCATCATCATCCATCAATTGTCATCTTTGCATATCAATACACACGCAATCACTGGTTTCTGATGAGCTATGGGCGGACTCGACTCAGGGCTATCAACCAGAGGGTTGGGCCCGTCAACCGGCCATCTATGGCTGATGCGCGAATCAGCGAAGCGGTGTCAGGCATCACTGATGCCGTTCATCTAGTTCGCCCTACCAATACTGCCAGAAACTATACTGTGAGGCAGAACCATTGGTATGATTGGTGCAGAGACAAGTGTTTTGATTGTGACACCTGGTGAGTGGGTAAGAGATAGCTGGTGAGGTGGATGACGCGGGCTGACATGTCTGCAGCGACATTGTGGATGCCGACAAATTGGCCTACTTCATCTACGATTATGTGCTGCTTCGGGACCCCGCAGCTTTCAGAAAACGGAACGGGAAGGGGCAGGGAAAACGTACAGCGTAAGTTGAACGCGAGGCTGCGGATTTGGCCAGTCTCGCGGACTTGGCCAAGTCCGCTGAACTCCGCAAACAAAAACAGTACAGCTGAAAAGCACAGCAAAAAAAAGACAGCAAAAAAGCGGCCGCCAGCGAAGCGCAAGAAGGCCATGCAGACAGAGGAGTATGAGGAGGACGAGGTGATGTTGGAGCGAGAGGAAACAAGCGACTCAGAAGGGAGCTCCGCGAGCTCCGCGAGCTCCCTCGGCGACCATCTCTTGCAGGAGGAGGACGGCACTCAGCCAGCTGAAGTCACTGCCGTCACACAGAGCATCATGGAAGTGGCAGAGGTGAACGTCATTGATCTGGACAAGGTAATGGAGATGTGTCACCGCTCTGTCGGTCGCTCTCGACCGGGAGGACGGCTGGGCGACTTCCCAAGCAAAGGTGCGGACTTGCGCGGACTTGCGCGGACTTGGCCAAGTCCGCGAGCGATTTCTGTCCATGCTTGCTGACTCGATTCTCAGAAGAGGTCGTCTGGCGTATCTACAACACCAAGCTCACCACCAGTGGTGTCGAAACATGGGTGTGCGCCATTGTCGATCTGTATCAACGCCAGCGCAGCAAGAACATGAACAATAATCACCACCCACGCGATGGCCCAATAAGAGCATTGATGCACACTATGGAGCGACTGACATCGGAGCGCCAGCGATCCCAGCATCTCAATTCTGGTGTCGGTGGTGTGCTCGATGGTTTCCGGGACGAAGAGCAAATGCAAAGCTTCATGGATCACTATCTTGTCGAACAGAACAACACCCAAGGCTTGCGCGACGCCTTTTCAATAGGCTTTGGCATAGCAGGCATGCTGCGGTCTGATGAGCTGAGGAAGCTGAAGCTAAACAACATGTTGGTGAAGACATTCAAGAACGATGGCCTTCCCACCCCACGCACTGTGTTCGCGTTCCAGATTACCAAGAGTAAGACCAATCAAAACGGTATGAGGGAGTATGCGGCGATGATGCGCCATCGCAACCCCCAGCGTTGCCCTGTCGCCTTGCTCGCTCTCTGGCTTTTCGTGCGCTTCGACATGAACGGCGAGGCGTTCCGCGACCGTTCGGGCAACACCCACCCATTTCCGTGTATGGCAACGCGCGATGAGTGGTACGACCTCTTTCTGTTGCCAAAGAACTCGAAGAAGAACGACGAGAGCCTCACCTACCAAGCAATGCGTCTGGCCATCGGTTCAGGTATCAAGAAAACGAAGGTCGCTACCACAAGAGTGACACATTTGCTGCGACGCACAGGAGCGCAGTTGGCCGAGCTCGCTGGATGTCCCCCCGAGGACATTCGCCGACACGGGCGCTGGAACCTCACCAATGTCATGGAGAAATCCTATCTGACGGCCTTCTCCCACCCAGCCTTGAGAGTCATGGCTGGGTTCAAACCCCATAACGAAGGTGATTACCACCTGGCGCGGTGCATTCCCGTCCCGGAGTCACTTCAAAAGAAGGTATTCCCTGCGGCAGAGAAATGGTGCGTCGAAAGGAATCAATGCGGAGTTGACCAACTCCGTACAACTCCGCAACGGTTTGCAACCTTGATCGTCTCGAGCTCCGGAATGCTGACGCTGTAGGTTCACCGCATTCAAGGATCCCGAGACCATCAAGGAGGACCTGTTTGGATCCAACTTCCTCTTAACCCTCGATGAGTTGCGGCGCGTCCTTCTTCAAGATGCACCTCATTGGCGTCTGCTCTACCCTGAGCTTTTCGTTTGGCAGCACCCACTCTTCTCTGACCCGGAGTACTTGCAGTGGGAGGCTGATGCTAGATTGAAGTCGGCCTCCAATGATCTCAGCATGAACCAGCGAATACAAAGCATCGTACCTCTCATCGCGGACGTTCTGCAAGCACAACAATCTGCCGCCAACATGCAACTTTCTGATCAAGCAGCGTCCTTAGGGAAGATTCACCAAAGCATGCTGACCGTTAATGGTCATCTCGATCTACTCGGTGGGGAGGTGACCGCTATCAAGAAGCAGACTCGGTACACGCAGAATCACCACGGTGTGATGCTGCACAACCTAAATGGGGCAGTTCTAGACGTTCTGCGCCCTTTCCGTTCTGCAGCGAAGTGGTCCAACGTGCTATCACAACCGACGCATCTTCCAGATGATCCAACCACTCCATCTCCCCCACCCGAAGCCGCAGCTGCGCTGTCAACTACACCCATCCAAGCAGACGCAGGCGCTGCACCCGCAGCTCAGGCCCCCGTCGCTCCCGCAAAAGGAGGCCCGGCGCCGGCTCCTCAATTGACTACTCCTCTGCTTTCACGGACGATAAGAACGGTTCCTCTCGTTTGGGCAGAATACACGATTGGCCTTGATGGAGCACCCTCTGCCATGTCGGTGTACGACAGTGGACCTCGAGCAGTTTTCCCCAACGAGTCTGAGAGACGATTTTGGAATACGCGCAAAGTGATCATTCAAGCCGTTCAAGCTCTTCTCAATGCGAACGAAGGGCAACCTGCACAAGCGGCCGTTGACGCCCTTGAGCTATATCGAGCGCGTCATGACATGTCGCTCAAACAGCTGTCACAAAGCCTTCGCGAGCCAGTCAAGAAGAATCGGGTGGACACCCATATCCTGACATAGGCAACGAGACGCTCGCGGACATGCGCGGAGTTGGCCAACTCCGCAATCTCATTCACAATCTTCAGCATCTTAACATATCTCACAGCTGTTGTAACGATCGTATGTACACTTATTCATCGCATTCAAGTACTTGACAGTGGCCTTACTACGGACTACGTGGCCGGGATCTGAGGCAACCCGCGCAGCTCAAGCGTTCGCGTCGTCAAACTGCTTGTCCAGATCAGTGGCCCACTTCTCCAGGCCAGGCTGAGCCCCGATCACGGCGCCGCCGAGCTTGTTTTTGACGTCAGCCCGCTTCTCGCGAAGGGACTTCGGGCGCAGGTTGCAATTGCGCTTCGACACTTTGCAAGGTCCACAGCTCCCACCGCGGACTTGGCTCACATCCGTGAAGCAGAAGTCAATGCCGCGGTTGCTGCACTCCGAACACAGCGGTGTGTTAGCGATGAGGACGTCCGGCGCTTTGATGTAGATCTCCTGCGCATAGTCAGCACCTACATTAGAGCCGACTCACGCGGAACAGCTCGTTCATGTACTTGTTCAGTACTACACCTTGCTCGTTGCGAGCGGGCTTGCGGTCGCCATCAAGCACGGCGCGCATAGGGATGCGCTTGCCCTGGACGGCGTTGCTGTAAATAGCCGTAACGCTGCTGTTGTCGGCCCATTTAACCTCGTGGATGGCTTTGACCATGGCGGCGACCTCGCCCTCGGTGGCTCATATTAGCCATAGAACTAACAATGCACTCACCGGTCGCACCCGTGCTGCGCGCGCTTGTGCTACTCGTCGCCGAGCCCGCGCTGCCGCCGCGAGCCTTACGCACAACACCCTTGCGGCGAGGAGAGAGCTCCTCGTCAGCGGACTCCGAGAGCTCACGGAGCTCGTCCTCTTCTTCGATATCCGATTCGTGCTCGCTGACACCCTGGGAGCCGTCGCTCTCAGAGTCGGGGTCGCGGCGTTTCCCTGCCTCGGGTTCGTAATTCTGGTCGCTGTGAGGGGTTGCGGAAGAGCTCTGAGGGGTGGCGGAAGAAGACATGTTTAGTAATTAGAATCAGCTGTCAGTGCGCGGAGTGGTGAATGATGGGAGATGAAGAGATGGATGGGAACGCGAAGAGAGCATGCTCTTTATTATAGACATAGCCGTGTGAGGGCGCAGCTGATAGCATGTCGTCAGCGATTGCCCGGGGCGACATGAGGACGAGCAGATCCCACGCTCTAGGGCGCAGTCTGTGTCTCTTCCCATGTCTCGCACCGAACGACGTTGAGCGAACTCATGGAGGCAAAAGCAATGATAACAGCATCGCGAACAGCGCGCAGCAGTTAGTATGGACTTACATAGAGAGCAATCGCGGAGTTGGCCAACTCCGCGGTCAACTCCGCAACTCAAAGCAAGTCCGCAAGTGCGCCCTCGGGCGGGTGAGAATCGAAGGGCGCACAGACCGGTAATGAGATGGCGTGGTGACCGTTCGGAGGCCGTTCGAGCCCGTATCGCGTCACTGCCCAAATTAAAAAACGAGTTAATCGTCCTCGCCGTGCGTTGCGAGCTCGCGCTATGCGTCGTTGTGGTCGAGAATGAAGTATAGCGAGAAATGCAGAACGAAGAGAGATAAGAGAAATGAAGATATTGCAGGAGATGGCCCGTGTAGCATGGGATCGTACGTTATGACGCCCCATACAGACAGCGGAATCAATCGGGATCCGGATCGCGCACCAAAAGGGATCCCCTTAGCCGATTTCAGGGCCAAATTTATTGCATACATACTTACA